>PVKM010002566.1:0-63792 GCA_004027735.1 Carollia perspicillata | reverse complement strand
TCTCATTTATTATAAGTCGTGCCTTTGCCAAGTGCTTTAGTCAGGCCTCCCCTTTCACCTCATGTCTCTGCTCTCCACTTTTCTAAATGCACTCATCTGTGAAAACGGATTAAACAGATTACATAGGAGCTTTTCTTATTTATTGAAATAAAAGTGGCAAATGCATACATGAATAACTCTCATCTGATAAATGTCTCCCAGTTCACAAATTTGTCGAGCAAAACATTCAAAAGAAGAAAGCGTACACACGAGTGTTATCCCCAACATGTGAAGATTCTAGGTGCCATTTTGACCCCGCCTTCCAGACCAGGGACAACCTCCACCATAGGTCCAAAGTATCATCATGGTACATCATGGGGGCAGAGCGAGTGCAAGACCCTCTATGTTTCAGACAAGCGATGCCCCCGAGGGTTCCCTGGGCTGCCATATTTTGCAGCTCCACAAGCACCAGTCATATGCAGGCCTTGTGTTCAGAGATCTCCTGTGTGCAAACTAAACTGGTAGCCCTGAATGCCTTTATTAAAGAGTTCACACACTGGTTTTCATGTTTATTTGCTTAATATGTTTGAGTAGAAGAAGGGATAAGAGAGAGCAAAGAGGAAAGGAAACATACTTTGTTAAGAAATAAGCCACTTCACCACCACTTACAAACTCTAGTCCTTAATTCAAAATGAAGTTTGCAAGGGCTGGTAACAAAAGCTTCCACATCTTTGTGCTGTATCATCCTACTAGCTGCTCCAAGGTTTGTAGTTAAGAATAAAGGGATAGCCCTGGCTGGTGCAGCTCAGTGGATTGAGCACGGGCCTGTGAGACAAAAGATCGCGGTTCGATTCCCAGTCAGGGCACATGCCTGGGTTGCAGGCCAGGTCCCAGCAGGGGATGCACGAGAGGCAACCACACATTGATATTTCTCTCCCTCTATCCTTCCCTTCCCCTCTAGAAATAAATAAATAAAATCTTAAAAAAAAGAATAAAGGGATAAGCAAGAAAACCTGATGGCTCTGTACACAGAGAAGAATAAGTGCTCATGTAAGAGTAGTTATTTTTATCATGATAATTACCAGTATTGTTTTCTTAAACAGACTGAGATAAACAGAAGATGAACCCACCAGTCTCACAAGTAGCAAGTGAGAGTTTCCCTCTTGCAAATGGCTGACAGCAGGGCTGAAGCCAGTCTAATCACAAGGCAGCAGCTCTTCTGAGAACCAGCCCAATTCTCTCAGGAAAACAGCACACTAACATCAGCTTTGGACCACTTTGCATTTGTTCACTGTGTTAGACTTTTTACAGAATGTTCATAAGCTGTTTGCAATGTTTCTCATTTCAGTTGGGGCACATTATTGTGTGGGACTGTCTTGTGCATGGCAGGACATTTAGCATCCCTGGCCATCTCTCACTAATATGAATAGCATCACCCAGTCACCATGACAACCCAAATAAGAGTCCACACACTTTCAACTGCAGCATAGGCAAGAGAACTGCCCCACTTCAGACTTTCTGGTAGAGCAAGTATCTTTATGTCCACTTTACAATGGAGGAAACTAAGGTAAAAAGAGTGACGGACCAAGGTACTCAGCACAGACAGTAAAAATGAATAGGAAAGAATTTATGTGTCACAAATAGGAAATCAAGTGGGGTGGGGAAAAGGAAGTTGTGCTTTTCTGACTATACTTGAACCCCCTATAGACAGTCGCCCCAGTGAAAAATCAGTCATTATCAGTTATTGATAATGACAGGAGTATGTTCTATTCCTCAGGGTTTGAAGACAGGAAAAAGGTCAATAGTGCTGAAAAGAAGTCTCTTAAAAGATTTTTTTCAATATACCTGGCTAAAACAGTGGAGGTAAAGAGAAGACAAAGAAGGCATAGGGAAGGAGAATACAACCCCGAAACGCCTCAAAATAGGGAATGTACCATTCACCTGATAGCGATATGTCACAGCATGATTTCTGTGGACCAGCACCCAGGGGTGGAACTCCTGCTTTGTGATTCTCTTCAAGGCATGTTAACATCCTATTCCCTCTCAGTCTCTTATTCTGCCACGTGATATTATTATAGCATTTAGAGGCCACAATTTTCTTTTATTGAAAAGTATTTTCCACTGTTTTACTGAAGTCAGGGAGAAAATGCAATTCTACGTGATGAATCTATTATGCAATCAACTCTTCAGGAACATGCCTATTTTAAACAAAGAGAGATACCTGCACATGGTCATATTCCTTCAGCTTCATGTAAGAGGCGTCAGTGGTCTGCTGTGCCTACACAGAAAGCACAGCTGGTTTGGTCCAGTGCCTTTCTTTTGAGCCTCTGTATAAATTTTCTAGTTTGAAAGGGAACTTTGGCTTCTGCTCTGCAGCAGGCTTGGACTTGGTTGTTTGGAGTCTTCATAGATGCAAACAAGGTTTGACCTGAAGTGCTCTGAGCCCTGACACTTCCCTGCGTACTTTGGACCCTAAGTACAAAAGAACCCCTGAGTTCTCTCTAAGGGAAAGGGCTTTTGTGTGCCAGAGAGGGCTCAGCTTCCATGCAGGCTCATCTAATATTAGACTAACTTTTCCTACCTCCCCCTCACACGTCTAGCTGTCCTTTTCATTGCTTAGTAAGAAAATTTCAAAAGTATCCAAAATTGGAAATGTAATGTCAGGATCATAGAAAACATTCAGAATGATTTCAGCAGATCTGCTCCACACAAGCACACACACACTGACCAAGAGGACAGGAGTGGAGGGGGGAGGGAGGTTCGTGGTGATGTTTGCATTTCATTCCAAAACATAAAAAAGAGTTTTAAAATCACATGCCTCATTTTCAAGTCAAGAAATATTTTTGGAACACCAGCCAGCCATGTGCCAACCACTAGGTCAGGTGTGGAAGGAAGGGAGCTGGAGGGGACCAAAGAGATCAAAGGCAATTAATACCAGGTCCTGAAATATGCAAGGCACTGTGTCTTCCTGGTGTGTGAAGGGCTAGAGACATCTCCCCTGCTTCTCCTGGCTTTCAGGAGCCTGCTGTCTAGCTGGAGGATGAGAAACACAGAAGCAGAAGAGAACATTTTTAAATAAGCCCTCACAGGCAACAAGGGGTAACAGTATAGGTCAGAAGAAGGAAAGATTTCCTAACAGCCATTGAGGACATCCATCTTCAGCAGCTCTCAGGAGGCTCCTAATATCTAATGACAAAGGGGCCAAATGACTTGTAAAAAATGGGAGTATGTACCACTTTATTACAGAGAATCCTATTTCAGAGGCAGCATGCATTTATCAAACACTCACGGGGCACCTATTGTGCCAGCACTAGTGACCTACAGATGCATTTGGTTGGGTCTAGGCATTCAGCTTACTTACTGACTTTATAGACAAGTATTGTTTCTATTCTTTACTGCCTTCTTATAGAAGGAATATCCATCCATGCCCTTGGCCATATGACCTAGTAAGAGTATGACAGAAGAGTGGAATATATTTCTCAACCCCATGATGTTAGGTTTGGCCACATCACTCGCTTAAGCCAATGGATTGTTAGTACATTAGACATGCACCATGGCTATAAGTATATGGGCACAATTTGCCTTGGCTTCTTGTGTTCACCCTTTTGTTAAGATTACATTTCTCTAAAAACCATTGTTTCAAGGAGAATGATAAAGCATAGGGAAAGACTACTCAGTTCATGAACTAGAGTCCACCTGAGCCCAACCTTGAGCAGCCAAGCCATGGCAGACCTCCAGAGCCAAAAAAGAGAACTCTTTGTGGTTGTAAGTCACTAAGAGTTTGGGGTTGTTTTATAACATTATTGAAGCAGTAGCTTATTAAAATACTGACCACTGGTATGACTCACCTTAAACTATAAAGTATGCAAACTTTTTGTTAGTGCTTTCTAGGGTGACCAATCCTACCGGATTTCCCAGAACTGTCTCTGTTTTAAAACTGCAAGTCCTGAATCCCAAACTGAGACAGTTGGTCATGCTCGTGCCTCCCCACCTCTGATGTCTGAATCCCTTCTACCTGTTGGTGCTAGCCATAGCTCTGCTATAGACATCCCTCATTCTGCCACGGATTGCTCTTGCTGCTCTAGAAGCCCACCTACCACTTCAGCTCCCCATCTAACTAGATTCTCTATGAGCAATTTCCAAAGTACTAGACCCATATATCTTCTGTTTTTCTTCCAATCTCACCTATCTACAGTAGTTACTAATTGCTGATAAGATTTATTTACCATAAGTGTTGATGATGATGTATTATTCTGAAAGATGTTTCTTTAAAAAAAAAAGAGACTTGCAGTAGCAGTGCCTTACCCCAGGGTTGGCAGATATGGATGCTGTTACCATTCCCGATCTGTACCCATGGTGGACATCAGTAATCAATTATGACAGTCTTCCCTTTAAGCCCAGATGTGCATTCGAAATCTTGCTCAACACAGTGCTTTTGGTAACCACTTCAAATATATTAAAGTTGGAAAATAAAACGAACCCATATGTCAACCCTGCCTTGGGCCAGAAAAAAAATGTAAATTTAATAGTGGGAAAATCACCTGACTCTTCTGAGATGTAGGGTTGAATCATAGACCAAACAGTAAATTGAGAATCAGGCAGTTAAGAATCCTTTTCTGTGACCTTGGATCAAGTTACCAAAATTTTCCTGGCCTCAGCTTCTTCATTTGTAAAAAAAAGAGAGAGAAAAAGCAAAATAAAAAAATTATTAACCCATGGCATTTAAGGCTAAGGTGTTCATTTCTGAAACGTTATTTTAAAAAAGAATTTCTCTGGTATCTGCCAGTTCTACAGGACTGCAGTTCTATGAACCCATATCAAAGGGTTTCCTTTAGAAAGAAAAGATCAAAAATAGATGCTCTAAGAGGATCAAAGGAGACAGTGAATTTTTAAATATTTTGTTTGTTGTAATATCCTCTAGAAAAAAAAGGGAAGTGAATTATTATGTTTACTCTTTATTATCACTATTGTCTCACTCTATGCCCTTCCTTCTCATAGGTCCATTTGACCAGCTTGTAAATATCATGTACATGACAGTCAGTAAAAGCAAAACTACAAGGATAAGAAATATCAGTGCTGCCAGGGGTTGGGGTAAGGAAGGGACTTGACTGCATAGGGGCACAAGGCAACTTTCTGAGATGACAGAAATTACTATGGGCTGACTGTCCCCCCACAAATATGTTGAGGCCCTGACCCCAGTAATCTCAGAATGTGACTGTTTTTGGAGATAGGACCTTCCAAAGAAACGATTAGTTTAAAATAAGGCCCTTAGAGAAGACCCTAATCCAATCTGACCGATGTCCTTAGAAGAGGATGTTTGGATACGAAAGACACCAAGGATATACCCACACAGAGCGAAGACCATGTGAGGACACAACCCAAAAGTGCCTCTGCAAGCCAAGAAGAGAAGCCTCAGAAGAAACCAAACCTGTCGACACCTTCATCTTGGAGTTCCACCCTCCAGAACTGTAAGAAAATAAATATCTGCTGTGTAAGCCACCTAGTCTGTGGTATTTCGTGTCAGCCCTAATTAGTGCAGATATACTTTATATTTTAATTGTGATGGTGATTACATGATTAATTACTAGTTAACTAAATAACTAAAAATCTTAATTTTATTCTGTTCAGCTTTTCCAATGCAAACAAATAGTTCTGTAAAGATGATCATTGTGATGTAATGCAATCTCTATTGTCATTTTTTTCAATATTTCTCGGCAAACACTTGCTGGTTCAAAAAGGATATAATCATCCTTAAACATATACAGCTAATCTACTTACTATCTATCGATATTAAATGTCAATCTACAACCCTATTTATTTAAACTTTCTTAACTATCCATTCATAATCATTAATAATTGAAACATTTTGCCCTTGCAATAAAAATATACCTTTTTATTTTAAATAGACAGAGATTTCATATGTAAAACACATTATGTGTAGAATGTTAACCTGTATTTTAATATGATTATTCAGAAGAACATGTTTTCTTCCTATTACTGGTTTTATTCTGCCAAGTGTACATGATGATAACTAATACAACTGCTCAATCATTGATCATTCCAAGTTTAGAGATGCCATCTATAAAATTGAAGTAGGACATTTGGTTACTCAGCCTAAGAGGCCATGGTCAAGGTCAAAGCTAAAGCCCAATAGACAATATGATCTAATACTGTACTGAGAGATTGAAGCAAAAATGTAGTGCATTCCCACATGAATTGAATTGACATAAACTGAATTGAATCATAGCATAAGTTAATCAGGCTGAAAATAAAAAGTGAGTCTATAAATACAAGAAGACACATATACTTCATCATACAGTTAGATGAGGAAAAGCACAGATACTACAGATGTAGCGTTCTCATTCATACAAACAACAAGTCTATAGGTATACATGCTCCAGGAATCACCACTGCAATAACCTTAAACGTCCAATTTTCCAGTCCCAAAAATTCAGCCTCCCAGCTGTAACCAACCCTTTCCTTGGTAGGTTTCTGAAGCTACAGTTCAGAAACTTAAACTAAAGTTGCAAGGAAGTAACTCTGCCTTTTCGTTTTTCCTGCCTAGAGATTTTTTTGGAAACCTGATAATTTACGAGAAATTTTCGGCAAGCCAGCCCCGCCAGCAGGACTGGCAGCCTTCCTGGGCCCGCCTGTAACTTCATGACGAATGCTTTAATAATCCGCCCGTTCGCTGCCTCTCACCCTTCAATGCTTTGTTCTAAAGACATTTGTTTTTTAAATCCAGTTGAGGAAAAAGCCCTGAACAAAGCTGCTTTTTTTCATGATTCTTTCCATGGCCTGCCCATGGGTCAGCATTTAGCAATGCCAATGCCTCAAAGAGTAATTATTAGATGAGCTATTTCCTCCTGAGGCAGCATGAGCTGTTTCTTTCTTTCATAAGGTAAAATGTGTGCACTATTCCATAATCAAACAAGTGGGGAAAATTGCTACTTAGCATAGGCACAGCCCAGAACACAAATTCTAATACTAATTAGTAACACTATGAATTTAAGTCAGAATAGCCAGTTTGCTGGTGTGAAAATCTCAGCCAGAAGAATGTTTCTTTCTTTTCTACCATATTAGTCCTCATGCACAAATAATAGGGTATCTTGGAATTAGAGGGCGTCCATTAATATTTTTAATTGCTTCCATGTATAGCCATTGCCTCCATAGCAGTATCTACCTAGGTTATAAAAACTTGCCAAATTATCCCAGCTGGCTATCTGATAGGCACCATCATTACGTCACCAAAAGCTTAGACGGTACTCAGTAGAAAGAGCACTGGAGTTGGTCAAGGTCTAGTCAAGCTCTTCCTCTACCTGGCTGTGAGGAATTGAGCAAGATAATGACCCTCTCCAAGCCTTCATTGCCTCCTTGTAAAATGGGGGAAGTAACATGTGGAGCTAAAATACCCTCCAAAGGTAAGAGATGATCAGTAACAGCGTCACAGCAGAGTTTCCCATCAAGGCTAAATAACAATATGAGCAACATAGCCCCAAGTCTGACACTACAGTGTGGGGGTGGCTAGGAGTTCAGTGGAAATAGACCCCCTACTGTGTTTCACCCCGTGTCCTTGCCAGAGTAGTTTTCTTTCTCCTGCACTTTAGGCCTTTGGAAATCAACTTTTCCAAAAATTATTTTGAAGCCACAGAAAGAAGTCCCAGCCAGAGTAGGCACAGCTGCTCCTCCAGGTAAGTGTTGCTTCTCTTACAGGCATGGGATTCAAGAACTGGAGGCTGAGAATAGCGGATATTCTTACATTCTGCGGGGACTTTGCAGTGGTGTCCTTCACGGAAAATGGATTCTTTTAATTGGCCCCAATTAGTACAACATTCAGACTTAGAAATTTGCACTTTATTTCCTCTGATGAATGCATACTAACATATAATAAAGATATAATAAATCAAAGATACTTGCAGGCCTTGAGAGACTGAGTTGTAAGGAGTAAAAGTCAAATACAGTTGACCTGCCATATCTGTGGGTTCCACATAAATAGATACAAAGGACTTGCTAAGGAACTTGAGTATCTGTGGGCTGTGGTATGCAAGGGGGTCCTGGAACCAATCCCCTGCGATGTCCAAAAATGACTGCACAGAAATGTAGATGATGTAAGTGAAGTAAAGAGAATCTGGAAGCATTGTTCAATGAAGAGAAAAGAAAATACTAACTATATAGATGAAGAAAATAAGTTGAGCTGAATGAAGCAAAACAAAGAAAAATTTAGACAACATCAAAAAGATGAAAGACAAACACTCGTTGAGTAAATAATTATCTTCGAGAAATTACCAGGGCTGTACTAGAGTTTAAATTATTAAAACCTTCAAGAATACATGGAATTCAGCTAACAATTCCCTGTGGGAACTGGTTAGAGGATAGGGGCCCAAGCCCCTGCGGAAGAGGGATGCAGGAGGTCTGAGTGCGAGCCCCAGTGCTGCCACTTAGCGTCAGGACTTCTGGCAAGCCACCCGACTTCTGGTTCTCACATCTACCGCAAGAGGGGTCAGACTAATCACAAGTAGCGAACTGGAGATCAGTAGGATGATCACTGAGTCAGCCCAACTTAAACATGTTGGAAACATTATACAAAAATCAGGCCTGCAGGATGTTCCCGAAAAATGGAAGTAGCACCTAACTTGGGTTAACTTCCTACCTGGAAACTGGTTATCTGCCAAGATACTCTCCAGTTCCTGCAGTGGTCGGTGCCTGGAGCCTCCAGACACGCCTACGCTCCCACGCCTCGCTGTGCAGCTGTGCCCTGTCATCCCACTTAGTTCTCAGACTCCATCATTCTTCAAAACTCAGCGCCTGCAATGAAAAGGCCACCGCGCTAAATCCTCGTCTTACTGTATCGTTTCAATCATCCCATAAGTTGGAGAAAAGCACTTAAAGATTTGGATCAAAAACTGAAACTAACATACTGATGATCTGAAAACTCTAGACGTCTACCTCCCCCACATTGCTATGGTGTTTACCTTCCTGCTCATCCACTTTGCTATCTGTCCAATTTGATTTCTGTTTTCCAGTCACATTTACACAGACTTGCCAGAGTAATTAATTTCAAAGCATAACATTAAACTGGCTCCTTTGAACAAAACACACCAGAAAACAAAAATGCTTACTTAATAAAAATAATAGCTGGATGCCAAACACGGAATTCTGGAAGCTTAGACCAACTTAAAGGATTTCCTGCCAATACTAAATCTTTGTCCTTTAGCCCCTTTTACAACTACATTCATAAAAGGAAACCTATTCTGTTTTGACCAGACTGCACACAAACAGGAGGTTAATAATGTTTCCTGACACTTTCCAATACCCCTGCTTCGAATGCAGCAGTTTGTTTTTGCTGCCATATTTCTTTCAAACAGTGTGCTTTGTGAGAATTTTAGATTCATCAGAATACCTATGAGCAAATTTTTAGTAGAAAGTGTTAGCTAGCTGCTTGCATGCTTTTGAATGTGAGATATTTTACCATATGTTGCCATATCATTTAGATTATGTCTAAGTGATGCCAAAAATCTGGAAGGAAAAAGAGAGATTCTATTATCTACATGCTTTCCCTTCAAGTCACCAAACAGTTAGTTGCTTTAGCTCACCCAGCTGTGTGGCACCATACACCCAAAACATCTGGGTGATTAGCTGAATTACTCATTTTCATCAAGGTATTTTGTTCTCCTGTAGACACTATCTGAGCTTTACCCGTGGATGTGCACAGTATATGCCTGTGTTTATATACACACACGTTTCTAAAATGACAGATTGAAGCAACTGTTCCAAATACAAAATGCAGGGTCAGACACCTCCTGGACAGTTCTAACAATGTCTCTTTTCCACCTGGGCACCTGCAACCCTCAGGGAGCAAAGGTGAGAGGTCAGCCCAGGTGAAGCTGAGGAAGGGGATGTCACTCCCATTCCCTACAATGCAGAGCCAAGGGTTCTAACCCTGGGCACGCACACATGCACACAAATACAGGCAATGAGGCATCTTTAGGAGAATGCGGAAGAGGCTGGAGGAATCACAGAATTATACAGCGTTATTATTTAAGGACCCTATATTAGGCACCAGACAGAATGTCTCACCCTGCATATCTCACTTGATTCTCACTACAACTCTGTGAGGCAAGATCTATTGCATCAACCAAAGAGTTCATTAGATTTTCTGTAAGATGGCAACTAAGATAGCTTAGTTGTCTTTAACTTCATTCAAAATAATTTTGTTAGATTGTATTGTGACAGCTGTCATATCAGTGTGTATTTAAAAAACGTATCAAAATTGGTGAGTTTTTGTGTAGCCAGAGATTCCTCTCTGGAAAATGCTCTACAGCACAGGTGGCAAACACAAGGCCATCAGGCTGAGTCCAGCCCTCCACCTTGTTTCTACCCAGCGACAGTGCCAAGCTCTTGCTTGACTGTTAAGGAGTAGTTACTTTTACACAGTCCTAAAATTACATTCGGCCCTTTAAAGGCACCAGCAAGGGTGGTGTGGCCCCTGGTGAAAATGAGGTTGACACCCCTGCTCTACAATGAGATAGACCAGTTGAAGTCGATAGCGATCAAATCAAGCCATTAATTGAGAACAATCAATGTTATACCACATGGGAAACATCCAACATACTTACTTGAAATATCCAAATCAAAAAGTTATTGGTGGAAATAAAAAATGTATCTTTTATTTCACAGAAAAAAAAAGACATACAGACTTTTGGGCCAGCCCAATATTATTCTCTGCCCCTCCTTTTGTACACATAAAGGAACTCAGAATAGTTGAGTAGCTAGTAAGTAGTACTGCTTGCATCTGAAGATGCGTCTGACTTCCAAACCCATCTTGTAACAATGAGCTACCCTGTCTTGTCTGGGTCACATCTGGCTGCCCTCCTCCAAGTCACACAGGAACACACTCAAAGAATATCGTCCCAGGCCGGGAAGGCAGTCCTCGGTAAAGGCCCTCCTGGCAAGCTTACAGAGAGACAGTGATGGCCAGCCCTGGAGGATCCAGACCTTCACTACCAGAACCTTAGTTAACCCCCCGACACCTCTGGCAGGGTTTGAGAAGGATAAGGACCCACGGTGACCCCGTTTTCATAGCCACAGCATAAGCCACAGGACACTGAGCTGGACTGGCACCAAAGTGTCTCAAGCTGCCATGTCTCATGAATTTCCAAACAAGTCTAATCCCAACTGCTATCTCTCATTGTCAGCCTATACATGTGGATTTGGGGTTTATGAAATTAGATGGCTAAACTCCACGAGAGACGTGACCTCATCTACTGTCTTGGTATGTTTAAACTATTTGAGTTATGGATAGCTGCAATTATTTTTAATGCTCATGATAGTACTTTCAATATATCTTCATTAAACTCTGTGGTTAAGGAGGTATTCTCCTGAAGAAAAAAAATGCAAGATTTTTTTCTTCTTGAAATCTAGGCGGGCGTGATATATCACACCATGGTACCATGAAGCAGACAATAGGAAAAAATGGGACACAGAAAACTTTTGAAACCAAACAAGCAAATGATTGTCTTCCCAATTATTTCATTATGGCTGACAATAGAATAACACAAAAGATAGAGCAGCTCCCAGAATGGCATGGCGATCATAAGAGAATCAAGACACAAAGAGTATTTCTAAGAGACGGCAGAATTCCTACATGTACAGGAAAACCTTGTTGTTCTAATCACAGCTCTTTTTTCTCCAAATAGTATATAATTCAAAACAATTCCCACTCTTAAACTGTCTAGATTGTCTTATTGTTATTTTGTTAAACCACAAGCTCATTTTAACCTGACTAATTCAAAGTCAAATTTTGCCAGCCCCTTATGTGATAACTACGAGATTTTACTTCCACTTTGTTTCATCTTCTGGGCTCTAACTATCCCCAAATTGGTTTCACAAATTCGAGTGTGCAGAATAAAAGAAAATCACCACACCAAATGGTAATAACATAGGAAAATGTACGTTAAAGATCTGTTCTTTTGTGATGTTCCAAATCTTCCTTTTTCAAACTTCCCTTATATTTAGATATTAAACTACAACCACATTCAAAATATATGATTTATAAGAAGGAAAGGGGAGAAAGAGAGAGACTCAATTTTTTACTAGTAATAAAATCCATTAACATCTAATAATAATCTCTCAGCAACAATACAAGTTATTGGCACTGACTACATGCAATGAACTTTAAATGTTATCTTATAGAGTCCTTACAGTAAGCACAAATCAAGTATTATCAACCTCATGTAATTGGTGGAGAAAGAGAGGCACAGAAAGGTTAAGCAATTTGCCCAGGCCACACAGTTACTAAGTGGCCAGGACTTGGACTTGGCCAGGACTTGGACTTGGACTCGGCTAGGACAAAAGCGTAGGCCCATGTGCAGGAGGGCAGTGATAAAACTGTGTAAGTCCAGAGATGGAACTCCATCTTCTTTCCTCCCACCTCCACTCTTTCATCACAGCATCACCACTGTCACCTCTCTGCCGTCACCATCCCAGCCCTTGTGGATAAAACCAAACCTCTAGGCTTCCCACTCCATCCTCAAGTTGCCTTCCTCAAAACATTAGAGAAGTCCCAAATCCCAATACAACAATGATTCTTTAGTAGTCAAGCCAGCTCCAAGAGGGTCTTCCAGCCAGCACTTGAAGAACAAGAGAAGCGTGGGCAACCCCCAAGTCTGGAGTCCTATGTGGACCTCTAGCCCCTCACTATTAGCACCCAGGTAAGCAGATCCTGCCAGAAGCCAGTCGATTCCAGCTGCTGCAGTCTGCTCTGAAACCTATTGTGTTCCACTACTTAGGACATTCAGGGGGGCCCTCACAACCCTTTTCCCCAGCATAATTTTGATTGGACACTAATTCCCAGTACTACAGCTAAGTTGTTACTGGAGTGTGGTGGGTGCTTTGCTCTTGCCCATATTCCTTGCACCAGGTGGACGAACCCAGTCCCAGCTGTTGGCTGCAAAGGAGGCACAACTATGCTCCTCTCTGGAGAACTGCCCTTGGCCAAATGGAGCTGCCTCCCCTTGGGAGTTATGCCAGTGGCCAGTGGTCAGCTGCCTGGGGCACAAAAGGCTGGTCCTCTGCTTTGAGGAGCAATCAAGTGGGGTACAACTTAGCCCTCACAAATCCCAGCTGAGTATAGACTCCAGCTAAGACCACATCCTTCTTAGCTTTCTGTCCCTGCCCTCCAGCTTCCCTCGCTCTCCTCCTCCCCCACACCACCTCAATAAACCATGTAAACAAGAATCCCTGCCTCAGACTTTGCTTCCAGAAACTGACAAGGCTCTTGCTGCTCTTCCAGGCCCCCGCCCCACCTTCTGCCTGTAAACTGTCCTTTCTCAGACACAATTTTCAATTCACTCATGATCCTGTATCACCTCCCTCCTGCCTAGAAACTCCTCAGCCTGGCACCCTCCAAACTTCTCTACAAGGTGTTATGGTCTTTTCAATCACCATGTAATGTTTTCCCTACCTGTAGAAATGGAAAATCTTCATAACTTAGTTTCGTGAGCAACTTACCCCAAAACTTAACTAGATTTTGTTCCGCCAAGGCAGCTGCAGGCTGTGTGCTAGGAAGAATGAATATACCTTGGTTTGGGAAGCCTCCTATATCACTCTATTCCCTTAGGGCATTGAAGACAGGCCTGCCCCTGGTTTAATATCTAGTAAGATTACCCACGTCAAGACAATTGCCTAGTGAGGATGAATAAGATTCATTTACAGGTTAGACTGTGAGCAAAATTTTGTCAAGTCACAACTTCTGCTTTGTTGGCCCTGAGTCCAGGCCACCCTTCCAACTGTGGACACAGGGAGACTGGACACTCCTTTCATAGCTTAACTGTAGGTGCTCGGGCATACCTATATGCATGCATGAGAACATGCAAGCACACATGTAAAACATATATACCCTCTGGCCCACTATGAACAAGTAGCTTGGAAAGGGACAATGGCTGGCAGGGTGGGTTGGCTTGGACACTTGGAAGTTTTTCAGCTTCAGGCAGAAGGGCTGACAAGCAATACATTTCTTATCAAAGTGGTTTCACATGTTCATTGCACTGAATGAACAGTGAACATTTAAATGAACCCCAGTGACCAGCTTCTGACTCTTGCTGCAATAAAAAACTCTATCCTATTGCTATTAAAAGACTCATTGTCAAGCGCAGAAAAGGAAAATCAACACTCATAAGAGACAGACCCCGAAACACCAGATATTTTCTTTTTCACATATGCCTTTCCATGTATTTCAATTTCTCTTCCACTTAACCTTTGAACATAGGCACTCTCTTGCTGTATCCTTGTTTAAAAAAGGGGGCGGGGCAGTGGGAGTGAACCGGAATCAGGAAACACAAAAGTTTGGACAAGTCATTCTCCCTCTGCATCTCATTCCCCTCATTTGTGAAAACAAGAACTGACAGGGTAGATCTCAGGTCCTCTGCTTCTCTAGTGTCCCACAGACTTTACTGGAAACACAAGTGTGTCGGCTGAAGAGCGTGAGATCCAAATTACCTGGATCCATTTCCCAGATTTACCACCTACTGTTTATGTCTTTGGGTGAGTTCCTTACTAAGCCTCAGTCTCATCATTTGTAAAATGAGGGTGAGATGAGTACCTGTCTCATCAGGTGGGGGGTGAGGATTTAATGACAGCATATATATACCATGTCTGGCTCATAGAATATATTTGATAAATATTTAACTGTTGTGATTCATCCTCATTTACCAAAAAAGATCTTATCAGATTGATTTACCCACTAGAAGATATGAAACATTAGCAACCCCACA
The DNA here is from genome assembly GCA_004027735.1 of Carollia perspicillata. Lineage (NCBI taxonomy): Eukaryota > Metazoa > Chordata > Mammalia > Chiroptera > Phyllostomidae > Carollia > Carollia perspicillata. Next base: position 49,042 of record PVKM010002566.1, on the reverse strand, counting down.
TATATTTTAATAACACCAACACTTATTAAGAAGTATGTGCTAGATACTATTTAAGAAATTACATAAATTAGCTCATTGAAACCACATCATAATCATATGGGATTGAAATATTTTCCTTGGTTTTAGAGATGAAGTAACTGAGGAGCAAAAAGGACTAGCAATTTGTTCATGGTCATGCAGAATATATATTTTAAAATTTCACAAATGCTCTCCAAAAAAAAAGCCCTAATTTGTAGCATGTGCCATTTGCCTTAGTGTAAATCCTTCCACCATGGTCAGTTATAAGCCTCGGAGGCGGCATCGCTGAATGCAGATTTGGGTGAAGCCGAGCCCCGCTGGCTCGGTGAGCTGCTCTGCAGGTTCCGGATGCCGTCAGGATGTGTGCAGCTGGCCGTCCTCCCCAGGGCCACTCAGGCGACTTCTTCACAGCATGTTCACGCCTTTCTATTCCCACAAGTGCAGCTTTGGAATGCAAAATAAATACGTATTCTCCTCATGAAGCGTCAAATTTTAAAAACTCAAAACTCAGATTTTTCTCATGGTTCAGTGTCTGAGCTTGAAAAGAAGTGTGAGCTACATTATTTATTAACCATGCATCCATTTTCTTTTTGTTAGCTGAAGGAAACAATTGTTTTACTTCACAAAGACTCAGAACTGATTTATTTCTGTTATTTGCTTCAGTGTGTGCCACAATCAATGCTGTAATTTACTTGCAAGACATAATAAACATAATGTTAAAAAAATTTTTTTCTCTCCATTTATAAATTTAATCTAGTCTTCAACAATGTATAAATTTCCTGGTTGGTTGGTATGTTTTAAAATGTTTGAATTGCACAATTACCATATATGATGAAAAATGTATATTATGTTTTCTTTCTTATTGAGTACTCTATGCAAATTAATGTTTCTCAGCTGAAATTGTTGAATCATTTCTGCTGGGTTATTAATAACACATTACCAGATGTTTCTAAATCTCTCCATACAATTCTGATTTTTGATCGAGCCTGACATACAGAATTTCACCCAAAGAGCCTTTCTTTCTAGTCTTAATTTAGAATATGCATTGACTTAGCAATTTAAAAATTTGCTGTAAGGATAAATAAATAAGAAGATTCTTAGTTTCTAATCCTTTTGTGGTGGCTGAAATACCATTTCGTGTACCGTAGAGCAGCTGTGTGAATTTATTCACAGATATTGTGCTGGTAGCAAGCTTTAAAAGCAGAATCATGCATTTCCCCCAAACCATTAGGAGTTTTCTTCTGCCTCCAAGAAACTCTGGCACTCTGGGCTCCAGGAGTTGTCATCATGTTCTCTGCCACAGGTCAGGGTGGCCTCCCAAGCCATCTCTTGTCAGCATTAAGAAGAGCTAAACCCCGGGTCCAGGAGGCCTGCCATCATCTTCCCATGCCTCTTTCAGCTCTGCAGGTAAAGGACAACAGCTTGGATACAGGTCAAGTTTCACTTGAGCATATCTGTTATTGGTATTCTTCTAGCTTCCAATGCTTCCCTCTCAGAGGTCCCCCCCTTTTTGAGACCCTCTAATAAACTAATTGAGACTTTGTGTTATTGTTAATAAGGGAATCCTTAACCCCACCCCCAAATCTCTTCCTTTTAAATGAGAATAGCAGAGAAAGGTCCGTGATTGGCCCAAAAAAGAAAAGGTTGTTCAGAGATGGGATTTCAGGGATTATCATACCAGAAAGGCTTTGCCGGGAAGACATCTCCCCCAGCCTTCGAAGTGTACCACATGCACAGCTCTCTACCCATTGAAAGTACCCATTGAAAGCATCACCTCTAGCCCATCGCTCCCACTCCCCACCCTGCCTTGGCCCCTCCCCTCCACACAAACCTCATAAAGCAAGTCTCCATGCACCAATGAACAGGAGGTCTTCCCTCCTCCCTTCAGAGGGGAATGGTGTCAAGCTCTTTCTCTTCTGCCACTAATAGCAGCTAATATGTACCAATCAATCACTGTGAATTAGACTAAATTCTAAATGTTTTACACACATAAGGTGATGTTATCCTCATTCCACTTTTGTGAAGTACTACTACCCCCTTTTTTTGCATAAGGAACCGAGGCACAGAGGGTACTCACTCCCCAGGTGCCCACAGCTGACGGGTAGCAGGGTCTGCCCACTCTGGCCATGTGGCTTCAAACCTCATGATTTCAACCAGCACACTGAACGGCTCTTTGCTGGCAGCAAATAACGTTAGGCCCTGAACCTCTCCTCATTTTAAACCAAGGAATTAAACTCCATCTTCTCCCAGCCTATTTCCATGCTGCCACTGAGTCCCCATTCAAGTCTGGTCACCGCACTGCGTCCGTTCACGTAATGGCAGAAACCCTCATTGCTGTCAGGGTTTTACACACCGCAGCCTTCTCCTGTATTCACAGGACACACAGCCAGGTTCCCTTCCCCCACCGTGGTGAAAATTGTTTAATATCTTTAACAAGGCCTTTTGTTTTTCAAAAGAGAACAAATTGGAAGAAGGAGGCTTTTGCTCAGCTTTGTTACGGAAGTGGGTTGTGTCAGGGGTCCTGTGTCTATTTCTGCGTGAGCTGTTATTTCTCTGGGGCTTCAGAAGAAGAGCCATGTCCTTCCTGAGGCTGAGTTCCCTTCCCAGGGGAAATGCAGGGAAAAGCACGGCTCTTGGATGATCTTTTAAAACTTCTGTGGAGATGCTGGCTGCTCACATCCATTTCACAGTCACTACTTAGCACTGGTTTTGCTATTAATATCCAAACATGAGGGGAACATGTGAGGAAGGATATAGTTGGACAGTCTATTTAAAGGAAGTAAAAATGAAAAAAAAAAACAAGATGATTTTTCAGATCATTTTACTTTCCAAACAATGCTTTATAAGTAGAGAGGAATACAAAAAGATTCATTTGTGCATACAACAGGTACTGATTATTGAGCTACTTAAGACCAGTTCAGCAAATATCCATTGAGGGCCAATGGTGCGATGTTTACTAAACACTTACTTTTGTGCCAAGAACAATGTTAATCACTGTACACAGAGTTTCTTATCTAATTCTTACAAGCAAATCTCTGAGCAACTGTTATTCCCATTTTACAGATGAGGAAACTGTGGAGGATGAGTAACTTGCTTAATACAGTTGATACAGTTCATATAGTTGAAAAGTTGGTAGAACTAAGATGTAAGCCCAGATTTATCTGACCACATAACCTCAACTCTTAATCATTGTGCTTTACTAGCCTCCAAATAAAAGAAAAAGATAAAGATAAACAGGAGGTTTGGGTTTTTTTTTTCTCAAAGAGCTTACTGGTTGACAGGGGAGGTAACACATACTCAGAAATGTCTATAAGGCAAGGCAGAGTGTAGTCCGTCACCCAAGAAAGGCAGTTATCTAAGGGAGTTCATAAGCAAGAAGGAAGACTTCTGGCTAGAGGAATCACGGCAGGCTTCGTGGAGGTGGTGGTATTTAAACTGAGCCCTAAGGGATTTTAACCAATAGGTTTGCATAGAGAGCATCCAAGGCAGAGGGAGTGGTGGGTTTCCAAGGTCCACAAGAGCAGAAGACCTTAGAGAAGCATTGAGAGACAAAGCCAAGTCATGCTCATTGATCTGTGCTCAATATTTATAACAGATGCGCAAGAACATGTCGAGTAAATGAATTAATTTGGGAAAGACATGAAGAACAGGCTTTGGAAACCCTTGAATGTCACAGTAAGAGAGGGTATTTTTCTGTGAGCACTGTAAAATTATCCAATGTAAAACTATCAAGAAAGGGAAATAACCTTAGCTTTACATTAACTAGGAAATTAGTCAAAGGATAGATTGGCTTATAGAGGAACTCAAGGACCACAGGCCAATCAACGGTCTATGCAAGAAGGAATAAAGGAGGTACCACTGAGATGGAGAAAAGGCATGGATCACGGGGGGAAACCCAGAGGAAGAACTTCCCCTTCCCCTAAACTCCCTCCTTCCTCTCCTGATCAGGAGGCAGGAGAAAATTCTTACATTGATTCAAATAGCACTGGGTGTAAATAGTGCCTTAAAAAAAGGAAAAATGGGTATTTAACTAATTGCCTGAATATTTTGTCTGTATGACCAACCACTGAATATTCCCAGACATCTGCGTGGATGTTTCTAAATATCTACCCGATGGGCAATAAAGAACCAACATTCCAATTTTTGGATTGAGTTTTTTGCTTTTTTGTTCAGGGCTTTTGTCTGGGACAGATAAAGCCACAGTCTCCACCTTCAAATTACCACTAGACATTAACAATTCACAGGTCAGCGGCCATCTATCCCAACCTTCTGGATAGACCGAGGGTCCACCTGCACTACCCTCAGTCTAATAATGCCGCTCACATTCTCTGAATTCTGCGGAAGAACAAAGGAAGTGCACGCGGAGCCTGGCCCTACACCCCACAGTTTCACAGTTCGGAAGGGTTTCATGGCATTTAGCACTCATTCCAAGTTACAGGAAAGGAATCTCTGCAAAATACTTCATATTGATACAGTAGCCAAGAACGGCAAGGTAACTAAGTAGAGGAGCAATAGGGAGGAAAAAAACCCCAAGACCCTCCCTCTGTCCTCATCCTCCCAGAACAGAGAGAACGCAGAAGACTACTAAGCACGTGAGTGCAGTTCCGCCCTCCTGGGATTGCCGTTTCCATAGGCCCACTGCTCCATGCCCGGGAAGCGGGAGACCAGGGAGGTCTTCCCAAACCTCCTCTCTGGGGAGTAAAGGCTCCTCACAGTAGAAACGCACTCAGGTCTAACTTAGATGAGCACTGACTCATATGAATCACATCCACAATGTATTATTAAATGAAGAGTGTTTCAAAGCAACATGGGGAAATATATATCCACCCCAAAGTGTTCGTAATGTTTAACTCTTACACGTGGGATTACGAATGTTTTTAGTTATCATTTTCTTGACCTGTACTTTCAAAATCACCATTCAAATTTTATTTTTATTTATATTTTAAAGTATATTTTATTGATTATGCTATTATAGTTGTCCCATATTTTTTCTCCCCTTTATCCCCCCCTCCACTCTGCACCTACCCTCCCACCAGTATTTTCCCCCTCCCCCCTTAGTTCCTGTCCATGGGTCGGGCATGTAAGTTCTTTGGCTTCTCTATTTCCTATACTATTCTTAACCTCCCCATGTCTATTTTGCACCTACCATTTATGCTTCTTAATCAAATAATTCAAAATTTAAAAACCGCTTTCACAACAAGAAAGGCTAATTTTTTACTTTTAAAAATTGTAAAAATAACTATGAAAAATATATTGACACAGCTGAGTATGCCCCAAGGTTTTATGGCAAAACAGTTTTGTGGCAACACCATGGGTCACCCAGAGGCAAGGCCAAGGTGCAGCTGGGACTGCCGGGAGCAGTTGTGTGGCCCACAGCTCCCCGTTCCTGATGCTGCCTGGTCTTCTCTGCCTTGATCATTGCCCACCAATACTACACGTGGGGCGCGCAACAGACAGCCAATTTCCCTCAGCAGTAAGGACCAGAAAAACGGATGCTGGCTTCATCCTTTGCTCGCAATACATTTGTCCTCTTCTGTCCAGACGTGCTAGAAACCAGACAACATTCCCACCCTCTCCCATCAAATTGTGCCCAAGCTGGTGACCACAGAGGCCACTTCCTCATAGCAGAGATGCCTGAAACCCAGTAACCTTTTCTTTGGCCAAGTTACAGCGTTCCTTAGCAGCAAACTTTCCTACCAACATGCTGATCTGTACTCCAGTGATCAGTCTGAACATTCGCTTCCACATATAATGTATAAAAGTCACAGGTAAGAACGAGGCACTCAAAGGACGTGATCACCACAGCCCAGCTGTCTTTCTCCTCCCTAGCTCACCTCTCACAGAAACAAAGCCCAAAACGCTGTGAATGTCTTTCAAGACTCTAACATTCTTTGTAAGCAAATCAGTCACAAAAGGCATGCATCTTCAATTTAATTTACTGATGGCATGTAAAATGAGGTCAGCATGGGATTTTTCAAAATGTTAAATGATTTTGTCCATTTTTCACTGAGAAAGCATCTGTTTAACCCACACACCCATTTAAATCTGTTTTTTAACTATTAAAATATTTTCTTTAAATAACAGGAGTGATTTATTATGACCTCAATAAAAAGTAGAATATTGACCTATAATTTTCTTATAATAGGCCATTTCTAAAAATGATCAAAGTGATATGTACGTCACACAGACAGAAAGCTACCTTTTAGGATTGCTATGGGACTTTAAAAATAAAAAGGAAACCAGCATAGGTAACCCCACTCACGCTTCTCCTTATCTTCATTCTTTGTTGGGGAAAGGGGTCGACAAGGAGATAAATATGCTACAAGGCATTGATTCAAGATGCTCTTGGGCTCAGAAACAGCTGGGAGAATTAAAGCGACCAAACGAAGGCCCAGGGTGCCACCGACACAGTTTCCCCAGACACCCGCTCCAGACTCAGCATTGAGTCCCAGCTTCTCACAGCCTGCTGGGTTTACGTCTATCTGCGGTTGGGGCTTCACGCAACAAAAGCATGGAAATGATGTAATCTTCACACGCAGTTGTCAACTGCAGCCTCATCTTTATCTTCACGATGCCTTAAACAAACAAAAAAAGAAAACAATAAAAGAACATGCTCTTCCTGTTTGGTTCAACTATCAGCACAACAGTTAACTATCTCACTTTCAGTGTGACTAGCTGGGCTCTAAATATTATTTTAAGAATGGCAGCCACCATCATGTGGAAAGCACAACTGTCCTGAAGAACAGAATCATAAGTCAGAGACGCAAGGCAGAGACACTAACCTGAATGCCTACCAGGAACCCAGCAGGTAACTGGAAGAATGAGGCGAATCGAGGGTAAGGGAACAGGGAGAGATGGGACCAAGGGATCCTAGAGTGCACACTCTCTTCGAAAGGTGACAGGTGATTGTAGCCTAGTGTGATGAAGAGTTCAGTGCTGTCAAATCTTATTTTTCCACAATCGAGAGGCCTGTCACTTTTCTCAGATGTTTCAAGTTAGAGTCACATTAACCTTGGAGGCTCCCAGGTTAGGTGGGTACTTTCAGAACGGAGATTCAGTTGACTGCCTGGAGGGGCCACACCCAGCGAGTGCTGGGGGAGCCAGATCCGGAGACCAGTAAGACATCCAAAAACCTTTCGATTCTATCTTCGCATGTAGAATTTATCACAAGGGGAAGAGTTCCTAGAAATTATTTTTGGAGAAGAGTATTTTGATATTCTTCAGATTATACCAACTAGTAACTGCCTACACTGCTTGTCCCTAAGGCCCAAATCAACTTGCCTCTCCTTAGGGAAGACACCAGCTACGCCTGTTCCAAAAAGTGGTAACTGAAACAATTGGGGAAACGAAGAGATCTCTGCGTAAAAAAGTATATTTTACACAAGTCTCTTTGATCATAGAAAGGCTCAACTAGAGAAAGCTTCAGGTATCTGTATTGTATAAATTCCTTGATTTCCATTATTTATAACACACTAAGTTAATGACAAATCTCTGATCCATTTTTGCTATGTACAGCCAGCCATCCTGCCACTAAACCATTTAGGCAGCTGTGAAAAGGGAGTGGTCTGACCAGACCTTTTCCTTCTTATGCAATGAAGTCACAAAAACTCTGTTATTTAATTGAGCTCGTTGTATGTGGCAGGCCTTAGATACTGGAAAACAAAGGCAGGTAAAGCAAAGTGCTTATTCTATATGAATTCTAGTCTGAGCAGTGTCAACCATATAAAAAACTAACCAAGTGACAATGTGAGAGGAAAAATGTGTACAAACAAAACCTATAGTATTGCAGGTGTGAGAGTCCTTAATTCTGCCTGGGAGGTAGAGAAAGGGACATTTGAGCTAGCCTTTAAATGATTGTGAAATATAGGAATGATTGTTCCAGAATATGACACCTTGTCTAGAATTTCATAGTCATAAAACCAAGTATCTGGTTACTAAGTGATTACCAAGTAAAATTTTGGTTGGTTTTTATCTTGAGTTTTCTTTTTTTCTTTTTTGTTTGGACTTTGTTTTTTATGAAGAGCACCTGGAAATTCATAAACTCTTTTACTAACTCCTATATTGTCCTTGAGTTTAGTTGGGGTCAAATTATAAATGTTTCCCATCTCTTTCCCTAGCTGCTTTCTTTAAATAGGATCCCATAAAGTGACACAATGACATTTAATAACAAACTCAATGCATAAAACTGCTGAAGTTTGAAAATATAAAAGCTTTACGACAATACATATCAAATAACACTGAATATGAAAAGTTCTAGAACATTAGTGAGATCAGCTAGAAATAAACCTATCCCAAATTAACCTCAGTTTTACACAAGCAGAAATGGCAATTATATAGAAACAGAGGAAGATTTTCAAGCACCAATACTATTTCTGTTGTTAGATGGGTGTCCCAACCCCATGGATGTCTGTCATTTACTGACTGTGCCACCTAATCAGTCCTTGCGACTTTGATATGGTGCTTCTCAGGAGATAGACCATGGCTGAAAAATCATGAACTTTTTATACAAAAAAACAGCTGAAAAACAAATCTGAGATTCTATGAAAAATGAGAACACACATCATGTATTGCCAGATTTATCATGCCACATGACTTCAAGGTAATTATCATTCATCATTTTGGTTTATACATGAACGAATAAAATAAAACTTAGGAAAAATTAAATCAAATGCTTTTAGCTGGCACTTAATGAATTCCCCCTACTAATGTTTACACTGCTAGGCTATCTATTTGTACATCATCTGTCATTTGTTTCCAAAGGGCTCCATTTTCTGATATGATACTTACAGTGTGTTATGAATCAGCTAATTATATGATAACCTTTACTAGAAGCAAAACCAAAATTACATGGATTTCAGGGCAGTTATTTCTAATCCTCATTTTCAATCACATCTGTCTCTTAAATCAGGAGAAGCAAAGAGACGCAGGTAGCCAACAGCCACCTACAGCTAAAGTCAATTGATGGATTTGTTTTGTTGGACAATCAAAGTTAATAAAAGCTGTGAAGCAAAAGACTCCCATTTTCATAAACTAACAGCATGTATAAACACATTATTTTCATTCCTAGTTGATGATACAAGTTGGCCTGAACTTATTATCTTTACCTGGTGAATTGCTTGTGACACAGACAAATAATTTCTAATGGATTCCAAACGGTCTTTGTGGAAAGGGACAGACAGGTGGTTGTGGATGAATAATCTACCATTTCAATATTTATCTTTGCACAAATGGGTTTGGAACCTTATTTTTTTTCTTTTTATTTAATATAAGCCATCCAATAATTGCCTCCTCTGCGATGGGAAATGTTCCGCTTTGATGTACTCTGGGACCTTCGGGCAAAACACGCTGAAGGGCGAGATGTTTCCCCACTCCTGTGCTCCCCCAGGCCCTTCTGCCCTATTATCTGCCTTCTAGTGTTACAGTATTTAGCAAACTTATGATTACCAGAACACCAGATGAATCTAGTAGGGCGATCGATGCTTTAAACAGGGTATTCTTTGTAATTTTTGGTGTATGGGCCATGGGAGTCAGCCCACACATTGGTTTGTGAACTGATCGTTCCCACCGGATGAGTCAGTGGAGATGGGAGTGGTACTTTCCTAGAGGGGACATTTTCAACATCTTTTTTAAAAAAAGGTACAGGGCTCTTTACCAACGAGCTCCATGTCAAACAACTCTCCCACCGTGGTCTCCTCAGGTGATTCCCCAAGGCAGCCTCTCGCTCTCCCCCAGCTGCATCATTCGACAGCATCTGTATGGGAACGCTACTCGTTGAAAGCACACCGAACCCAATGTGAGCATCCATTCACATGTTGTGGCCCAGCGCTCCAGGGCCCATCCAGGAAGGTGGCGCTCAGACCCACCTCTAGGTGTCCTCCTGATTTTCTTCACTTACGGCTCCATCGCTGACTCACCCCTTCTACAAAGAGCATCAGTGACAACAAACCACACCTGCCAATTTCGTAACCCCAGAGTCATGGACAGGAGAACCCCCCTTTCCTCAGTCCCTCCTAGACCCTTCAAGTCAGTCACATCCTTTTCTGATAGAAGAAGAGAGAAAAAATATTTATTTTCCACATACTCAGCAACCAGATTTCATTTATCAGATCTATTAAGTGCTGAGAGTCTTAAGCGATGAAGAAAAGTGTTAGAAAGAGAAAAGCAGAAGTCAAATCTCTGGCCTTTTAAGGACTTATAAATACCTGTAGAAACACAGCACTCTCCCTCACCACTGAGCTAACTAGCCGTCGGCACCCCCCAAGGAGAGGTTACAAACTTGCCAACAACCCAGGGAGAGATGTAACTTTCATAGAGTGGCCTGGGCTATCCATTATGTCAAAAGGCTCAGGGAAAATTTCGTCCTCTTTCTAACCCCCTGTATTTCACCTGCCTTCTCCCACCCTCACTTACATGTTATCTGCCTCTTCCTACCTATGAGCTCCTCCCGGCCCCTAACTTGCTCTGAGGGGTCACCTAATCTCCAGACCTAGGCCTCCCTCCCTCCCCATCCCTGGCCCATCTTATCTCCGTTCTCATACTGGACAGAGACAAAGGCACAAGGCGAATTAATTTTTCATTTTCCGACATGACTAATGTCATGTTGACATTAGTCACATAATAAAGTAATAATACAGATATCACTTAAAAAGTCATCTCTTCTGGTTGGGAAGACACTGAAATAGCATGAACTCAGTTCCCATCAGCAGGCATCCCCCAATTCTACCACGGGAAAGAATCCTGGTTTAGATGTCAGGAAATAGGAGCTATTTAATGAATGGCTGCCATCGATAGGACATGCCTTTGTTTCTCTGTTCCAAAGTTAAAATGACAAAGGCTTGCCCTGGTGATTTCTGAAATTTTTCCCATTCTGAAAATTCTGGGACCAAAAAAGGATCAATGTTATAATCGCTAATCTTGGTGTAGCGTATGTGTGTGTGCGTGTGTGCGTGTTTGTATGTTTATAATTCTCTGTATTTTCTCTGGCAAGAAAGAGGGTTTTCTACAACCATTTATTAATGATGTGGTTTGCTAACTTGAACCAGAGACTGTTCACCAGCAGCTTTTAGCTTGAAAAATGCCTTAACGGTAGCCAAAACCAATGCTATAAAACAGAAGAAACGAGAGCGCCACCCCGCCTGCAGCCCACTGACCTGTGGCCGGAGGCCCGGCTCAGGCCTGGACCCCCAGAGGGGGAACAGCTGGGGCCTGCTGGGACAGCCGGAGCAGGATCGTGCGGGCTCCTGTTGCAGGGAATCTGAGGCTCTCTGCAGCAGTTTGGCTGCCCCCCAAACAGATTATAAATTCCTCAAGGGCAGGGAACACATCCTTTATATTTTTCCTGTATCCATATGGTGCAGAAAAAGAAAGAAAGCAAGCATTTTGGGCTGGCAGCCCAGCTAGAAGCTGAAGAATGTTATCCGCCCCCATCCCAGGCCGCCTCCTCCCTTCTAATCACAAGAGGAAGACATTCAGGAATAGCTTTGAAGAGCGGCCTCCCTCCTGCCTGCCTAAGAAGATATGTAGGTAGTTCATGTTCTCCCACATTCGAAGGGGAGATACATGTCCACTGATGTACTGAATGAGACATTCCAGTATCAGAGCACAGAGCCAGCCAACCCGTCACACTGTGTCCACACCCCATTTCAGGGATCTGCTGAGCAGGCAGCAACCCCTCCCCCACCCCCATCCCCATCTCAGTATAAGGCTCCTGTGATTGAAGAGCCTGCCCAGAGACAGACCCTGTTCAGCCACCAGCTGTGTGGCTGGAATCTATGTGAATAGCGATGTCCCAGCCCAAATCCACGGGGGCCCGGCCTGGACACCTGCATTGTGACAGCAAGGCGGGACGGAGTCAGCTCCACCAAAGTACTTCCGGCTGTGGTAGCTGAAGGGGTCTACTCAGGACTTGGGAAATAAAAGGACTTACTGAGAGCTGAAAACACTAAATATCGCACCCAAGTATCCTCAAAATTTAATTCAGTGCCTTCTCTAGCACTTTTCAATGAATAGCACATAGCTGGGTGAATTACTTGTCACTAACAATTGTTAAATTCTAGCTTGTCCAACTAGACTAGAAACAAAGTATCAACTTAGGTGATAGTTCTCTTTGTTATTGTCACCACCACTGTCATCATTTTTTTAACTTCTGTATTGTTGGCACTATTACAGATGTCCCCCATTTTCACCCACTTTACCCCCTTACACCCAGCCCTCACCCCCCCTTGGACTTTACCACACTTTTGTCTGCGTCCACGAGCTATGTATGCATACATGTATATATGTTCTTCGGCTAATCTCTTCCAGCCCTCCCCACATCCCTCCACTCTGAGATCTGTCAGTCTGTTTCATGTCTTCGGTCCTGTCTTGTTCATCAGTTTATTTTGTTCATTAGATTCCACATATGGGTGAAATCATATGGTATGTGTCTTTCTCTGCCTGGCTTATTTCACCTAACATAATTATCTCCAGGTCCATGCATGCTGTTGCAAAGAGTTAAGAATTCCTCCTTTTTTACAGCCACATAGTGTTCCACTGTATAAACATACACATCTTTTTTTTACCCTCTCATCTACTGATGAGCACTTGGGCTGTTTCAGGACCTTAGCTATAGTAAATAATGCTGCCATGAACACAGGGGCACTTATACGCTTTCCGACTGGTGTTTCAGGTTTTGTAGGATATATTCCCAGAAGTGGGTTCCATCTTCAATTTTTTGAGAAAACACCATACTGTTTTCCATAGTGGCTGCACCAGTTCATCATCATCATTATTATTGTCATTCCTAACATAATACATGTTCTTGGTTTAAAAAAATGCAAATAGTATAAGGAGATAGTTAAAAGTTGCATTTGCTTATTTTTTCCTACCCTAATCGACCCTGCCAGGTTGGCCCTCTCTGACCTGCTTCCTAGAGGAGCCCCCCTTAGTAGGCTCCTGCAAATTCCTCATTTCATCCCATACATCATTTACAAATATAGACGCATAGAAAAACAGACCACATACAAATGCATACTGTTACGCACATATCCATACATGTGTTCTCTATACGGCTATGCCATCATCCATTCTGCGGTTCTCTCTTTGCATCATCTTTTGTTTGGGGGCCAAGTTTATCACAGTTTACTCTTTCTGGATTTATTTAAATTCAGTTTCCCATCCATGGAGCTGACTGCTCTAGTTGCTGCTGCCACTGCTGCTGCTATTTATCAGTTGTTCTTGGTATATTCAGTCCGCCTTTGTCTCTTTGCCTTTATGCACTGCTTCATGCAGCTGAGCCGTCCCTCCCCGCTGCCTCCTCCAACTGTCTCTTGCCCTTCAGGCACTGCATCCGCTGTGCTGGGCACTATGTTCAGGAAAGTGCACTGTGCGGTGGGCTGTGCTGACCGTGCTCCCTTCCCATGGTGCTTCTCCAGCCTGCATTTCATCGTTGACCTTCTCTCCCTAAAGGATGGTTCTTGGGCCTTCATCATTCTCTAGGGATCTGTACCTGGCTGCACAGCTGCAAGGTCAATGACCTCACTGGTTACAACACTCTAATTCAACTGACCACACCAGCTGGGCTCAGAATAGCCTCCTCCTATCATATTCCTCTCGAAGTCCCTGCCTCCCGGGAGTCATCACATTCCAGAAGAAGTTTATTCACTTTGTCCAAAGTGTCCAAGAGGAAAGAATTTCTGAGCTTAAGAGTCACTGAAGGAGATTTTCACCCTACCCCACCTTTCCTTGTGCAGAAACATAGGTGTATTGTAATAACATTATTCTTATCCCTCATTGTAGGGGCAAGGAACAAAATAAATTATGCTGATGCAGAAAGTATAGCTTCTCTTTGAACTGCTGCTATCCACCAGAAAACTCTCCTTAGGGTTTTAAATTTTGTTAACACCTTCCTACAGCGTCATGTTTGGATTACACTGGCCCCAAACATATTAACTTCATTTAAACAGCAGAGAGCAAGACACATAGGCTTTCCTGTTTTAGAAGGTTGAGAAGGGTGGTGGAAGAACTGAACGCAAAGTGCCTCTGCTAAACCCACAACACAGCTGTATAGGATATCATAATGACTGCAAAAAAAAGCATGCAAAATTTCCAAGATGTCAATCACAAGAGGGAAAAAAATCATTAAAGCTCCCAACTGGCCAAGAAATTCTTTCCTTCTTCTTTAAAGGCCCACAACTGTTTTCTCCCCAGGGGCGGCTGGGCAGCAGGCGGGCGGGGGGTGGGGTTGCCCTTTGCATAGACGCTGCTCCATGGCTGCGAGGTCCCCACTGTGTGAGCAGGGCCGCCAGTATCTATCAGGATGTTAGACGATTGCCAGGAAAACTCTGCGACAGGCAGCTCATGTTTCATCTGAGAATTCGATTGAAATTCTATCTCCCTCGCCCGTGCAGTTTAATTTAATCGATAGAACATTACACTATGTCACATTTAGTATTAAAAATAAATGATACAGACCAGATATTTGAAAACCGGGTATTTGTTTTTGTAGACATTTTGACTTTCCAGAGGCAAACATCCCAACCTGCGGAGCTGGAAAAGCCAGACACGGAAAAGTGTCACTTCGTATTAAGCGGTCATTGCTTTACATTGCTGGGGTTCTGTCCCACGCTTTCCTCAGACCTCCAGCCCCTTTCAACTCAACCAAGGTTCTCATTAGCGACCAGGCCTACGGAGAAATGAAAGTGCTTTGCGGCACAGCCTTGCACGTTTATGGATTGCTGTTAGGAGTCGAACATGACAGATGTCTTGAGTAGAAAAGAAATATTTGCAGCTGATTATATCACCACTGTTCATTCAAGTAAACTGAAGCGGCATCGCCGTTTAGAATTTCAAAACACAGAGTAGTTATTTCAACATATTAGTGGACTTCTGGGTGATGACTTGTTGTCAGAAATAATAACCCTGAAGCATAAATCTAAATAGAAGCGAAATCCGTGGTTGCACAATGGTTTTTTTTTTTTCCTTTTTCTCGGTGTTTTGAGATAGAGCAGAGAACGTCTGGTCTGGAAGGAATCTTAGAGATTATTTTAGGCAGACTGTTAAGTCTGCCTTTTTCTGTTGTTTTTGTTTTTTTACCATTGTAGATTTTATTTTCAGTTACAGTTCCCATTCAGTACGATTTTGAACTAGTGTCAGGTGCATGTCCTCCGTTGTTTTAAGTAGTACGAGGACCTTGAGACCCCACAGCCCGGGTGCCATGCTCCAGGTGACACGGCGGGCGTCACAGCCAACATTCTAAGCCATCCCCGACTGATTTGGACGAAGGGGTCATCTCTCCTTTCTTGGTCTCTAGAACTTCAACATTCTACCTGCTCATGAACCCTGACCTAAATTGTACTTTCACCTCAAGTATAGGCTTCTGGGACCTTGTCTCCCAGAGTCATTATATTTTTCCATGTATAGTATAATATGCACTTTTTCGCCCAAATTTTTGAGGGAAAAATAAAGATGCTCATTATACATGGGTAGTACCTGAAATACCTTCTATCTGTTCTTGTGTTTTGTAACTATGTTACATAAAATTCCTTGTATCATAATGTTCAAAAATAAATGCTAAAATTCCTTTATAATACAAAAATTTATCTAAATATAAATACATAAAACTTGAATTAAAATGAAAGACTTTTTGCTGGAAGTTTGGGCCAAAAAGGTGGCTGCGCATTATACATGGCAAAATACGGTACTTTCCCTTTCATACATGCCTAGTCTGCTCCCAGCTCCTCAGTATTGGGCATGGCATGTCTCTGAGCAACCCAAGTTCCTCAGTCCTGCCCCAGATGGTCCTCCGGACTGATTAAGCCTCTCTTCCTTGGGCTCTGAGACAGCTATAACCATGCTCACTGCCTGGCCCACTCAGGTTCTGGTCTTCCAGAGGTCTTCTCTTTCTTCTCCTCCCTGAACCTCCCAGCCCCTGCCCCATCAGCCTTCTCTGGGAGATCCTCCTTCTTTGTTGCCAGCCGCTATACCATCGGCAGATTTTAAGCTGATCCCTTTTGCCCCAGACACACAAAGAGGTTCTAGCAATGCTAGGACTTCATGGGTGATTTCAATGACATAGCACTTATCATCTTGGTTTTTATGTGGTTGTTAGACTTTTAAATTAACCATCATGCTTTTATATGTTTATAACAACATCCATTGATAATAAGCATTCAGAGAAATGGAAATTGTCCTATGTCACTGGTGAGAATGTAAGTTATTTCAACTTCCCACTGTAATTCAAATACCTTAAAAAGGCATGTACCCTTTCAGCTTGCAATTCCACTCCCAGGAGTTTATCCTAAGAAAATCATTAGGGATGTACATAGGGTGCTCACTGTGGCTGTTTTTGTCAATGGGAAGTATTGCAAACCAGGTGAATGCTCAAAAGTATTGGATTGGCCAAAAAGTTCATATGGTTTTCTGCATAAAACAAAAGACACTTTTCGTTTTCAACAATAATTTTATTGATTTTAATATTTTGAGTGTGTTGGCTATCTTCTACCCACATAGTAGAAGGTTGATTGTTCAATTAATGTCTTGATTTGATTGCTATCAACTTCAACTGGTCTACCTCAACCATGGAGCATCATCCAGCAAGAAATCTCCAGCACTAAACTTTGCAAACCGCTTTTGATGCATTCAATAAGTCTCAGTACCTTCTCCATACACTGCACAAATTCTTTTTGTATTTCAATTGTGTGTTTTTACATTTCTTGAATAAAGTGTACTATGTCAAAAATGTCGTGTATTTTTCCCATCTTCAATACTAAAATCGCTACACAAAAATGTGCCAGTTTTGATAAGTTTTTTTAAAAATGCACACTGATATGACAGCTGTCACAATACAATGTAACAAAATTGTTTGAATGAAGTTAAAGACATCTAAGTGCCAATAGAGCCATTCTATGGAAAAAAAAACAAAAGCTTTTTGGCTAACCCAATAAAAGAATGGCCATATAAATTTCATTCATACAAATGAACTCTATAATCATTAAAAAATACTGTAGTACAAGAATGTATGATATGGAAATGCCATTCACAGTATAATGGTATTTTTAAGCTGCTTATAAGAGAGCTCTATATAATACTATTAAAAAAATAATCTATAGTCACAGACCTGAAATAAATCTTGGCAGGATATATATCAAAATGTTTGCTGTGGTCATCCTGGGTAGTAGACTAAAAAGTGATATTTTATTCTTTTCATCTATGGTTTCCAAATTTTCTATGGTAAGCCTACTGTGTTACAACTAAAATTATAAAATATATCAATGCTTATTCTGAAGCAAGATATTCAAGCTGTAATCTATTCACTTATTTAAACCCACTATGTGTTAAGCACTACTAGGCATTCCCATATATTTGTAATTTATACGATGATAAATAAAATAGAAGCTTCTGAATTTAACCAGCTCACAATCAACAGGAGAGAGACAAATAAGAAACAATGTGATGAGTGTTTCAGGAGCACAAAGGAGAACGTGATGAGTTCCGAAGACGAGACAGGTGTTAGGAAAAGCCGAAGGGAATAGGGCTTGGTGTGTAGAGGCCCCGGGGTGAGCCAGACAGCAACACCAGGCAGAGCTTGCCCCTCAAACATCAGACTTTTTGAACTATTTCTATCAGCATGGTAAAGATGACCTCTTACTGAAGATTAAGGAGAAAAATGCTGGTTTTGTGTGACTAGAGGTTTTCCTGGCATAGCCCTCACAGATCACACCCCTCGGCCCCATAAGTGGCTGAAGGAACTGCAGAAGCACCCCAACTCCAGCTCACAGAGCTGAATGAAAGTGATCAGCCTCCCCATTAACTCCATCCACCTCTTTGGGACCAGTTAGAGACAACCTCAAAATTGTTCACACATCACGCTGATTTTCTGTCCCTTTCTCCCCTGTCACATTAGGACTACAACACACTATTGTTGTGGTCATCATCTTGAATCTTCCAATAGCCTACTATTATCTAGCTGTTTATTTGGTGGGGGGGGCATGAAAAGAGCTAAAAAAATTCTTTATTAGAACTCTGTTCATTTTGCAACCATTTGAACAAACAGTTGTGCATCAGATCATGGGAGGAGGAAAGAGAAAGAACTGAAAATGCTACTTTTGCTCAACTTCATAGAAAGAAATAGACTCAAACTGGGACTTTCTCTCCTCCTAAGCCAGCAGCCGCTCCCAATGGTTCCAGGTGCTGCCATGTTGGTTTAGAATGAGCACTGAGACTGTCCTGATGCCACTACAGCCCCCAAGCCTTCATCAGGTCTAAGGGTCCAGGCACTTCAAGCATATTTTTAGCATGGCCAAGCAACCAAACACAGCTCCAGAAGCCCACCATTGAGCCTACTGTGACAAGGATGTCACCACAGTCCTGAGTCTGCACACTTTCTGGTCTGAAAGAGGCCCATGCTCAGTAAATGCTCAAGAGCTTGAAGATGAACAGGGAATAGAAACAAGCCTTGCACGCCTGCGGCATTTCCAATAAAGCTACTGACTTTCTAGTTCAATTGGTTGAACTAGAAAGTAACTAGTTCCATAACTGTCATAAATTCAGGGTTTTTCTCCTCCAGGAATCAGCGCCCTCAAACCATTTTATGTACAAGGTCTGGTCTCTTAGGGTTAGTGAAGCCTTTTGCTCTAAAATTTAAAAATAACCCATTTCCGATCACTGCCATTCATTGCCATCATTGGAAAATGTCAAATGGCTAGGAGTAACTTCCTCAGCTCACTAATAGCAGTGAAACATTGTGTTCTCAAGAGTTGTTTATAACAGACAGGAAACTTAGAATTAGGGAATGTTAAGGATTTAGCAGTGCCCTGTGTAGCAAATACTAACAGACAGTGAAGCTGACAATGTAACCTTTGAGTGCACCCGACAAGCACATGATGTAACTGCAGTCCTAGCTGCGTCTCCCCCGCAGGCCACCATCAGCATTCCCAGGCATCCAGTCTTTATGCCTTTTGATCACAGGAGAACATGAAGAGTGATTTTGCTTAATCTTTAAAAAGCAACTAATAAAATGAGGGTTTGCTAATAATTAACTATAGCCTCTGGACTTCTCTGCAGGAACTTTTAACTCTTTCTAAACTCCCTTACAGAATGAATATATGATGGTTTTATAGAGTACATGACATATTTAACAAGATATATTTCAAAAGAGACACTGTAGTACAGCCCACTTAAATATTCTTTCCAACATGTAAAAAAAAAAAAAGGTTACAATACATACCTACCTACATGTTTCCCAAGATGAGAAAATTCTCATTTTTCTATGATCTGCTGGTCAAACACTGGCAGAACCTTAGAAGGTCAGTCCACGAACTGCCGCCCTAGGCGTCAGTGGACTGATGAGCAGTGTGAAAGGAGTGTTTTCTGTGCCACTTATTGCTAAATTGACGCAGTTGCCGCATTTTGAAATTGCATGTTGAGAGGACCTTGAAGAAACCCTACAACGTTCCAAAAAATACTAAGAACACTTTAACACTGGATCTTTTTTGTTCCTTTCCACCCTTTGGCTTCCAAAATATTAAAAACATGTAATTATCTTAAAGTTCATGAGAGCTTTGCCTTTAGACAAACCCTTCAGTTTGAACTTACAAGTTTGTCAAAATAAATTTTACTCGTCATAAAAATAATTGCCTGCATGTTGTAGAGAATTAGCTCCATAGTTTAATCAAATTGGTATTTTTTTTAAGCAGATGATATATACATATACACAAGCATAGATTTTCAGGTTACTGGAGCCTGCAAAAGCAGCAGCTAAAATTTCCATGGAACAATAACGTAGATGTTTTAGAGCTCCCAGCCCACTACTATCAGATGAACAGGCATTAGCATAGCTTGGAGGTGATATCAGTGCAGATAACAGATGATTCACATCCGTCACCCACACTCTCTCTAGGTAGAAAATGTAATGTGACAGCTACTCTAATAGGTACATATTAACAAAAGATCACTTAAAAATAAATAATACTCTCCATAATACATAAAGTTCATCACCCTTGAGAATTTTCAAGTTTAAAATACCTATTTGCCTCTACTGGCATAGCATTCTGTTTTAGGACTTGAAAATATTGAAATAAACCATAAAAATACAAGTACCTTTTTATTCAGTGGCATGGTAAATAGATAAGACACTGAACTATCACTTTAAGGATACCCTTTAACATACATATAGATACATATATACACATATATACATATGTATACATATATATTATATTTTGCCCCTCCCTTATGCTAGTCCTGGGTAAAATTAACCTTTTATGGCCTCCCCTTCCCCTAAGTAATTCCTATCTTATCAGTGCCGTGCCAACTCCCCATTTAACAAGGCCACTGAAACTGGAGCAAGGCAGCCTGAAAGCACACACTGGGCCTGTCCCTATCTAGCTATGTGGCCCTAAGCAAATTGTTTATCAGGTATGAACCTCAGTTTCTTCTCGGTCAAGGGCTTTTCAGTTGCCCTACTTTCCCAAAACAGTTTCGTCAAGATCAGATAAGTTTTGTACGCTTTTCTTTCATAAGTGAACATCACACTATGTAAGCTCCTCACTTAGAATCAAGTTTAGCTGATGTGACAGACAACACAAAATGACAGTGGCTTAAACACTATCTAAGATACAAGTCAGAGCTCTTTTTTCTCACGTGAAAAAAATTTGGAGGGAAGCTTTCCAAGGAACAGTGGAACGGCTACAGAATGCAGAGACCCAGATTCTCTCTCTTTTGATGTCTTTTTTTCTCTCTTAATGATCCACCGTCTCAGCACCTGAGCTCTGCCTTTATCTCCACGTTCCAGACAGCAATGCAGGGGAAGGAAGGCAGCATTCGCCCTTCCTAGGAGGAGACTTCCCAGAACTGCACTTGACACTCCAGATGGCATGTGCTGGCCAGAGCTTAGACACATGGCCATACCGAGCTGCAAGGCAGTTTGAGAAAACATGTGCCCAGGTGAATATCAGGACTTCTATTAAAAGAAAGGCGGCGGTGGTTATTGGGTATCAGTTAGCAATCTCTGACAGAGACCAGTTTTTCACACTTCTGTTAGAAGTCTTAACTCTATAGCCACCTCACTTTGAACCCCTATTAAAACTTTCCTGCCTGGGTCACATGTCTGTTCTCTAGGTTTTAGATGACACTGACCACACAATAAATGGACTATATCAAAGTCTGTATAAGCAGATGGTGGTTAATTATTGCCAACATCTCTGAAATGGTATCTCTTTACAAATTCTTCCTACCATATCTGTACTGCTCATTGCCTCCAGAGCCCCAAATTTATCCCTATAAGGCACAAATCTAATTATATAATTTCCTTGCTTAAAGCCTGCAGCGGTACCCAACTGCTAAGGAGACCATATGTTCCCATTTGCCCAGGACATTCTTGGTTTATGCCTCTTGTCCCAGCTCTTGTTCTGCATTTTTATATTACTTACCAAAGTGGTAATATTAACATTTGTCTGAAAATAAACCATGCTGTCATTAACTGACCTCCACTTTATACTTCCAGCTCCTGCCATAGACCCTTCTGGTAGTGTGTGAGAAGCATGTGCAATGAATAGATGGCTTTGACATTTAATTAAATCTGACAAAGAACCAGTGATAATCCAACTCTCTCTTCCCAGCCCCTTCAAGACCCAACTGCAGTGACAGCTCCCTTTCAAGGACAACACACAAGGCTATTCACACAAAAACTGAAGTTCACTTTGACACATTTGGGTAGAGTCAACTAACTCCTTCTAGTCCGGTGGCACTGCCTTCAAGGTTTAGGAAGTCACCAGTCTGAGAATTGGCAAGTCAGGTGGAAACATGAAAATTGTAAGTTAAATATAAGTGAAAATACATGTGGGAAACAGAGACCGAGCCAATTCTGCTAAAAAGTGTGTACAGAATAGTCTCAATGTTCTTATTACAAAAGTTTATCATTAATTGTATAGTATACACCTATTACTATATATTTTATTTTAATATACGTTTATTTTGCAATAAGCCATTTAGCATTTTCAGCAGCAATAAACAAAAAAAATTCAAGCTTAATGAAAATTTAAGACTGAATTTCCAATTTCTCAACAAAGTTTATGATTAAAAAGTAACTCAGCCCAAACATTTGTTGAGAATACTATCTTCTGTGTGACATCACTGGCCACAAGGAGCTGAGAAGACATCAAGTCACAAAACTTCTGCAGAAACACCAGCCAGTCCTGCAAAAGCTGATGAAAGATTTTGCCCAGACATGGTACTTCAGTACAGGCAGCCTTAGGTGAGCTTCTGTATCACACCATAAAGCGTGACTTTTCATTTAGATCAAATGGCTCTTCTAAACTACACTGCCCTTTTATGCTGAGTTCTCTTGTGCAAGTATAAAAATAAAGCGATAGTGTCAGTATGCTATGCCCATTAGGAAGAGAAAAACCTTAAACAGTTAAATGGTACTAGTTTAACATCAGAGACTTCAGCTTTAAATAAAAAATCAGTTAATTCAAAAATGGTTCAGTTGCTTTCCTTGACTTATGAAATAAAGTTAGTCCATTCTGACATAGTGAAAACATCCAATATTTTTGTGAATGCTATTGTAAATTCAGTTAAAATTTTAAATATTAGAAGTAATTATTTGTTTTTATGGAAAAACAATTAGAAATTTTGATGGATCCCTATGTCATAATAAAAATATAAGTATCTGAAGAAATATTTTTAAAAATAGAAACTATGCAAAAGTCTACCTAGAACTGGTTGTGGTACCCATGCCATTCATATGTTTGTCAAAACAAGCTATGATACTCTTCTATTCAAAATAATACAGAAGTATTTGAGACCTGTACTTCTCACAATTTACAACTACCTACATACACATACTATGTGTATACTTATAGATAGTGTATACTTATAGTGTATAGTTAGAATGGTTTAACCACATAAAATTTATAATGAAGTTGATACTAAAGACAAAAAACACGCAGCATGGTGATAAGTACATTCTCATTTTCCTGCCTATAATCAATTAAATATTCGAAAGATTTGAGCCTCTGAAAAAAATTTGATATCAACTTAAGTGTTTTACAGTGGAATTAAATATAAACAAGTCCTCTAAATGTTGTTTATATTTTATATAAAATTAATTGAGAATATTTCTTTATTTAAAAAGACTTTACTCATCTATTCTTAGAGAGAGGGGAAGGGAGGGAAGAAGAAAGGAGAAACATTGATGTGTACGTGTGAGAACATTGGTCAGTTGCCTCTTGAACATGTGCTCTGGCAACCCAAGCATGTGCCCTGACCCGGAACTCAAACCAGTGAATTTTTTTGCTTTGCGGGACAATGCCCAACCAACTGAGCTACACTGGTCAGGACTAAAATTAATTGAGAATATTTAATCAAAGTACTCAATGGATGAAATGTCAAAAACATTAGTTTTTGAACTTTTAATGAATATTCATTACTGAAAACAAAGCTTATAACAAGCTAGACATAGAAACTTATTCCTCTAAAAGCAAAAGGAAAACTCAGCAAACTAAATGACAAGGGTTTGAAAAGCATACATATTCAGCCTGGCTGGTGTGGCTCAGTGGATTGAGTGCTGGCCTGCAAACCAAAAGGTTGCTAGTATGATTCCTAGTCAGGGCACTTGCCTGGGTTGTGGGCCAGGTGCCCAGTTGGGAGTGTGTGCAAGTCAACCACACATCAGTGTTTCTCTCCCTCTCTTTCAACCTCCCTCCCCTCTCTCTAAATATAAATAAATAAAAAAAAAGAGTACACAGATTCAGTTTTGAAATTCTATAATTATTCTTTAGAATACTTGCAGAGAGAATCATTTAATAGCACTACTATTTTTATTGGATAAATTTATAGTATCCTATTCTGGAGTAAATGAAATTGAGAAAGCCTGTAATTTTGCAGTGTTTATATTTGGCAAAAATTCAAAAACATCATAAACAGAGACAATTTATTTGATGAGTCTTGTCTTATAAAAATATTTGTCAGAGAAAGGTACACTGAATAGAGTGGAGAAACAGCCTGAGATGTTTATGCATTTCAGTATGAAAAAACTGAATTGAGAATATTCTCTTTAGCATAATTTGTTTTGAACATTCCTCAAGGCATTTAGGGATAGTATTTTCTCAAATTAAAGAAGTGGAAGAGTTCACTGGAGGTATCAAATATTCGAATCTATGTACCATAAAATAGAACTTGAAACACGCTGTTTTAATAAAACATGAAAAATAAGCTCATACTGAAATATATTTTTCAGAAAAATGCTAATGAATGGTAGCAAAGATATAAATAACCAAATAAGACATGTGACTATACATAAAAAATATAACTACTTTACTCATTATTTATTGTCTACTTAAGTTTTATCTTTGTTCTAATATACAAGATAAATGTGTTTATGATTTAGAAAGAATTTTATCTTCAAAAAGTTTAATAAAATTAATTTGATGGTCAATAAATATCCAAAAAAGTAAATTGCAATGATTTTTAGCACCTTCTTTTATTCTTACAAGTGTCCCATTTTGGACAAAAAACTTTATGGCCACCCTAACTGTAGCCAGCAGGGTAAGGCCACACTCCTTGTGATGTGGCCCTCTGAACCTTGCCAGCCTCCTCTTCCACATTTCCACCCCACCACTCTCCAGCGCTCAAGTCACACACTGCTTCTCACTGGCTCGGGAGCAGAGTTCACTGGCACAGTTCTGCCCACACGCCTCCCTCTGGCTGTAGTGCCCTGTGCTCTCATAACCCTAGTAAATTCTAACTCAACCATTAAATCCACCCCTAATGTTTTCTTACAGCTTTCCCTGGCTTTCTCCTTCCGTCTTCCCACTCCACTGTTTTGTTTCAGGTTCTTCCTTCTGATGTAATGGGGAGACCTGAGAAGCCATGGACTTGGACTTCCTCATCTTTGTGCACCCAGAGTTTGATGCATTACCTGACACATAGGGCTTAGTCAGTAAATATTTGTCCAGTGGAATGTGTTACATTGCAAAGATGACCTTTCAGAATCTCCCTGTTCTATATCTGTGCACAGAGCTTTCCCAGGACCTGATCCACTAACTACTAAGCTCCAAAAGGCTTGGTTTTCTCTGGAGCAGGATGGTAGGTTTATGGTAATCCACTAGCATGCTCTTGCTAGGGCTCTGGGTAAGTAGGTAACCAACCTCAGCTGTGTAGAAATTCATTTAACTTCACAGAATCTGAGATAGTGATACACTGTGTATGTGCACATGTGTGTGAGGGCGTGTATAAAATGGATAAGTCAAGAATAGGCCTACACAGAAAACTCAACTAACAAGTCTGTAACTACCTAAAAGGATAATGAGTATAACCTAACTCTATTCCCTAAAGCTGGCCACAGACTCTCTTTACTAGGTAATAGAGCCGTAAGGAAGATGTTCCATCAAACTGAACCTATGACATATTCCATGGTGGGACTCTATGTTGTATATGTCTCCTTCAAACAAAGCTGGTTTTCATTATGGGTATAATTTAAAGGTTACTATAGGAATATATGGGTGCATATTATTATAAACACTTGACTAGGTCAAAGAGAGGCCTTGGAGCTAGGCAGATCTGTCATGGAATTTTGACTTTATGTGTCCTTGAACCTCGGTCTCCTCACCAGTCACATGTGGATAATATTACCTGCTCTTGAGGGTTGTTGACAGACTTAAAGAGTAGGACAGTGTTTTTCAGAACAAATGGTAATGTTGTTATATTTCTCATTCCAAGATCTATTCTTGCTTGACTCCCATGTAACCTGCTAACACTGGGTAACCTTAATGCTTATTCTCTAAAGTCAGCAAGTCCCCATAGCTGCCAAATTCTGTTTCCAGTAGCATTTTAAGCACAGCCCCTCCCCAGATCCACAGGAAGTTCTCCTGACCCAGAGCTCCTCTGCTGCTTCCCAGCAGGCAGCTGCCCTAAGAAAGCAGGAGGTGAACAGGATTCTGGAATCCCACCAAGATCTGGCTGGACTCCACATTCAGCCCCATGACTCATGTCCTTTGAGTTGCTGAATGAAGTTCAAGTGTTGCCAAGAAATTTTGCAATTCACAACCAGTAGATGCAGAAATTATAGAATCACTTTCTTCAAATTAGTGACCGTGGATATTTGTGCCCACAAGAACAAGGGCAACTTGGAAAGCTCTACAGCAAAATTTTCTTTATACTTCCGAGAGGACCCCAAAACACCAATGTCATTTTAGCATTTCCTAGTGCATGTGAATGCAAAAAAATGCATAGAGAAAAACCTCTTCCCAGGAAGAGAGTCCAAATTCACAGTCAAGAACAAATGTCTTACATCTTTTTTTTAATGTGAACAGCAAATTGATGTATACAAAACTGAATAGAACTGACAAATGATTATATTATTCATCAACTGTTTAAAAATACATAAAAATTACATCTAAGTTAAAGATTTTATTTATTTACTTTTAGAAAGAGGAGATGGGAGGGAGAAAGAGAGGAAGAGAAACATCAATGTCAGGTTGCCTCTTGCATGCCCTCAACTGGGGACCCGGCCTGCAACCTAAGTAAGTGCCCTGATTGGGAATGGAACCAGCAAACCTTTGGTTTGCAGGACAGCACTCAATTCACTGAGCCACACCAGCCAGGGCTAGATAAAACTTTTAAGTCTTTCAAAAAACATGTCCTTCTCCTTACCAATACAACTGAATGCTTTATCACTCTGTGATGCATTCTGGGCAGTTTTCTTATATCTAGATTTCAAATTATTTTTTCTCTTTGTCTTTAATCAGTTGATTAAACCAGGCACTGGCTTTCAATTTCATTATCCCTATTTTGTAATTCTAGAAAATGTATTTGGTTGTTTTTTTAATGTTTTTAGTATTCCATTTGAACTTGTTTTGGTGTTTTGGCTATGTTCTTTTCTATAATATTTTTCACCATTGCCCCAGGAATAACAAAAATCTATGTTTCATTTTTATACTCTATTTTGATTTAATATTTTGTCACTACAAGTAAAATATAGAAACCTTATAATCACATGTCCCATTACCTTCTCTCTTTTCTGTTATGACTATCATATGCTTTACATTTGTATATATTGAAAACCCCAGTGAAGTTATACTATTTGCTCTATGCTGTTATAATTTAAAGAACTAAAAAGGAGAAATGTAGTATTTGATATTTACCATTTTTACTGTTCTTTCATTCCTAAAGTTTCAAGTTTCCCTTCAGCCTAATTAACTTCCTTTAGTAATTCTCTTGGAACAGGTCTGCTAGTAACAAACTCCTAGTTATACCTTCCTTCCTGATACAGTATTTTCACATGTAAAATTCGATAGTTTTTTTTTTCAGGGCTTTAAAAATAGATAGTTCCTCTATCTTCTGACCTCTGTGATCTCAGAAGAGAATCGTAATTGTTCTCCTAAATGTAATGTGTTATCTCAAGATTTTTTTCTATTTTTGGTATTCAACAATTTGATTATGATGTATTGAGGCCAGTTTTCTTTGCGTTTAACCTATTTTGGTTTTATTAAGCTTCTTAAATCTGTAAATTTGTACCTCTCACGAAGTTTGGGAAGTTTTCAGTTATTTCTTTAAATACTTTTTCTGCATCAATTTCTTTTCCCTTTTCTTCTGAAATTCAAATGACAAAAATGTTAGCCCTGTTGGTTGCTATTGTCTCCAATGTCTTTAAGGCTCTACTCCATTAACATTTTTTTGTTGTTCAGATTAGATCATTATTATTTATCTTTCAGTTCACTAACTTTTTTCTTTGGTCATCTGCATCCTGGATGTTCATTTGTTAAGGAGGTGTTTGGGTTTTGTTTTTTTTTTTTTAGTTTTTGTTTGTTTTTTTTTCCAGCAAGAGTTGGAAGGAAAAAAACTTTTCTTGCCAATAAGCAGTTTGTCTAATTTCTTTTTCACAAGGGGTACAGCAATTAACAGAGCACTGAAAGGGTAGAGAGTGGATTTCAAAGCCAACAGTAAGTGATCAACATCCTTTCTAACCCAAAGCAGCTGAGGCCCCATGAGGCACTTTATTCTTCTAAGCAGGTCTGGGGAACTCAGCTTTTCTTACTAGCTTTCTGCATTTGCAACTACCAACCTTGTCACTTGAGATTGTTCTCCCTCATACCAGCCACAGAGTAAATTTCCTCTTCCACCAACTGGAAAGAATAAATATGTACTTTGCTATTTCACAGCATAACTGTAAATTGTGCTGCTCAGAGATCTCAATGATCACCAGCTCCCCAAAGCAATATGAAATGGCAGACACACTTGAACTAAAGGAAAAATAAATTTTTTTAAGTTGCCTTGCTATCCTAGCGATGGGGACCACCCTGAAGTTTAGTCTGGAGGGGAAAACACAAATTCTAGTTCTGGTGCACATTTATCTCTACTTTCCCTGATGTGTACAGGTGTCATTGACCTTCAACCCTTGGCCAAACCATTAACAGTTGTTGTGTGATTTCTTTAGATATCATAAAGAATTTTTAAAACATGCAATACCTGACTATTTAGTCAGGGGCACTGACCTCTTTTCCCTTAGACTGTCAAAAAATGACAACAGCCAACACAACAATAACTGTCAGTGTGAATGAATCAAAATTATACCTATTTCTGTTTATTAGGTGGGCAAAAATATATCTTTTGGTGTGTCACAGAATTTTAGTAATTCGTTTATGTGTGCTGTGAGATGAAAAAGTTTGAAAATCACTGCTCTAAAGATTGAGGATTACTGTTAAGAGACAATTTTCCATGGATCTCTCAATATTTCTGCACATCCTGTAAACATATACTGGCTGCCCTTTGTTCTGAACCCTCTTTTTAAGGATATTCATTTAACAAACAGCCTTGAAATAGAGACATTGTGTCTCCCTCCAGAGCAAAGAGCAGTTTGCTTACAGTATGGGAGAAAGTGTTTCCCTGTCCAGTGTAATAAAGCAAATTAATCTCAATCTCTCTCTCTCTCTCTCTCTCTCTCTCTCTCTCTCAAAGGTCAAGCATGCTGACTGCACATTGTACAAATTTGGTTCCCTATTTTCAGGGTTCTTCTTTTGTCACAAACCCATTCCGTTTGCAGGTATCATCTGCCCTCTTCAAGACAACCAGTGGGATTTGGGACTTGGGGACTGGCACAAAAATGCTGATTCTCTGACTCTTACTGTTGTCACGAGTAATATACTGCCCTTTGCCTCTGACTCAGGAGTCTCAACTCTTCTACTAGCATCCTTATATCCGTGGCAGCCTGCCCTGTCAGCTTGCAGAGAGAGTAAAGTCGTAGACCTTCAGAGTTCTTGGCAGTTACCGAATGCCTTTCAATGCCCACCCAGCCCTCCTATATTATTTCTTTCTCCTCCAAGGGTGGGACGGTTGCCATGTATTTGCATAGCATCTGGGCACCTGCCCATTTCCCAGACCCTCTCAAGGTTCTATCGCAGAACTGTATGTCTTAAAACACTTAACATAGATGCCAAAAGTGGTCACTAGTTTCTTTGTTTCATCCACAGTTATGCATATTGCTTTGCTATAGATGTACCCTATCATGTATCTCAACAGCTGCGAGCAGAAGCAAGCTCACATCAGACCATTCTGTTCCATGGTCACAGTCGGCCTCCGTGCTAAGCCTATACAAATACATTAACAACCCCCACTTGAGAATAAAGAATGTAAAAACCCCATGTAAGACCATCTATAAAGTTTTATTATTATGAGCTCCTAAAATACAAGAGCTAAGGTTGGCCACCCCTGTTAGAGTTTCCTGATTCATAAACAGAACTGAGTTAGAAGTAAATCAGTGGGCACTCAACTAAAATATTTATTTCAGGCCAGTAAACAAAAGTTTGTTTGTTCTACCAAAGGCTGAAAAGGACCAGGGACCATGTTTAATCTGTCAATATAAACATGGTACCTCCATGTTTGGGTTGCATTTTACTGTCAATCCGGTTACTAAGTTGTTACATACCAGAACTGACTCTTGAACGAGTCCACTTGGACTAGCAATGCATATTAAATTAATGAACAGGAAATGAGTTACATAAATTCCCTAGCTATCTTTTCTATTATTTACATGGTATCAAACTCTGTTCCAGTTATGATGGATGCATAACAAATTACCCCCAAATTCAGCAATGAAGCACGCTCACTGATACTGTGGGTCAGGAATTTGGATGGGGCACAGTGGGAACAGCTGGTCTCTGCTCTATGAAGTCTGGAGCCTCAGAAGACAGACTCAAAGGCTGGGAGCTGGAATTATCTGAAAGCTGCTTCACTAGCGTCTGATGTTTGGTGATGGCTGTCAGCTGGGGCCTTGGTTGCTCGCTACATTAGTCAGTCTGAGCCTCCTCACAGCATGGTAGCTGGTTTCCAAGGGCAAGTGTCCTGAGAGAGGGAACAGATGCTAGCTGTACCCTTTTTATAACCCAGCCTTGGAGGTCACAGAGCACCAGTTCTGCCACATCTATTGATCAGAGAAGTCAAGTCTGCCAGGATTCAAACAGAGAAAATACAGACCTCCGCTTCCAGGGGGAAGCTGTCAGTCACAATTTCAATGCATTTGGGGTTGGGATGTGTGTATCAGTGTGGTCACCTTTTGAAATACAATCTGCCACACTATGTATTTGTGGGGAACGATCACAATCATCCTGCAAAACAGATGCATTCACGTTCTTCATTTTATAGACTGAAAATGACATTCAGGCAACTTAATCAACTTGGCCAAGACGACACAACCCCTGGTGAGCCAAGGCCCACCTTTAACACGCGTGGTGCCTAAACACTAGATTGTAAGAACCACCATCAGTAAACTTACCCAGGCACAAGCTTTGTTTGGACAGAGACTTCCTCCTCCTATAACCAGAGATGGTTTTGGTCTCCACCTAGAACCACGGTTTTCAGGACTCTGTTGACCTGGTTGACCTGCTGGCCATCATCTCTGAATTGTCAGTGTCTAACATTTGGCACATGACTTAAAGACCTGCCCTTTTTAAGTTTCTTCTTGTTTCAACAGCTTCTGGGATCGTATTGGCAGTAGAAACAGAGAGCTCATACAGGAGTGGTAACAGGAATGAGCTCTGGAGACAGATAAACATGGGTTTAAATCCTGGCT
Source organism: Carollia perspicillata (assembly GCA_004027735.1). NCBI lineage: Eukaryota > Metazoa > Chordata > Mammalia > Chiroptera > Phyllostomidae > Carollia > Carollia perspicillata. The sequence goes on along the minus strand of PVKM010002566.1, from coordinate 17,979 downwards.
CCAACACTTCTTTTGATGCAGTAAATATGTCACTTGAGTTTGCTAAGCCATAGTTGTTTAACTCCTGAAACAGGGACAATAACATGTTTCAAGAAGCTGTTTGGAAGGGCAGCGTAATAAAAATAGCAGTGATACCTGTCCCCACGTTCTTCAGTAGTCCCCTGGGAACTTTCATCTCGTCGTGACGAAGCTCTCAGGTTGTCTCATGAGCGTTTACACTCGAATCTCCATGTGAGATGCACCTTAGGCTTCCTCTTCTACTGCAGACCTGTCCCTGGTGGATGGTCTCAAGAAGTCACCTGTTGTAATAACTATGGATGGTGCCAGGTGGGTACCGATAATATCAACAGGAACACTTTGTAAAGTATGTGACTGTCTAACCACCAGGCTGTACACCTGAAACTAATATAAAATATTGAACGAAAAAAATATATACACATACACACACGCGCTTTTGATTAAATGGAAGAAAATGAAGCCACCTGAGGCAGGGCCCCATCACTAACTCAGTTATAGGAGTTCCAGCAGGAAAATGTTCTCTTCTAATGAAACTTCGGCAGCAATCCCGGGGGATGTCTGAGAGGCACAATACCGAGTTTATCCCTGGGAGGACCGCCTGCTCCCCCAGCCCACCTGAATCACCCAGAAAAACAGTTGTTTGGTTCTGCTTTTGCTAGCAAGTCCTCTCTCCAGAGGGCCTGCACATTGGTCTGTGGCGCGAGTGTAGAACAGACTCCGTTTTTCCCTGTACGACCATCCCCGCCTCCTCACTTTCTCCAGCCGGAAGTTAAAACACATGCAAACTTACGCAGGTCCCTTCTTCCCAGACCTGTCCATAGTGTCACAGCCTCTCCAGATCACATGGCCCTCCACATGCTCCCTCTTCTCTGTGTGTTCCCGTCAGCCGTTCTCGCCTCTCTTCTTCCCTTCATCCTCTGCTTTTATAAGTCACGTATACACCGGTGGGCATTAGCTTCATGTAGTCGCTTTCTGCAGGGAGAGCTGCACACCTGGTTTGCCCACTCTGGATACTCAGGTTTTATTTAGATTCTCCCAGTGAGGCAAATGTATGTGGACATTGTAAGTAAGGACATCGAACTGTAGACTTCATTAAAAAAACTTTGTTTTAAAGAACGCGTTGACCATGACTCTAGTCCCCTTGTGGAGAAAGAACTGTATATAATTTACATTCCAATAACTTAAGCTGGATGTTACTTGCAGTTTACTTTATATTTAATTCAATATAGTGCTGACGATAATTTACAATCCCTCAGCACCAAGAAATGTTTTAAACCCCTTGGCCAGAGGTGGCCAAGGGGAACCTCTCTGCCCTGGTCCTATTTACACAGCGTCCCTCTGACTTTCAGATCCAGCCCTGTCTTTCCACTGCCCAGTACCGAGTTCCTCTCCGCCAGTGTCACACCATCTGCACTGAAGTGACCGTTCTCCTGGGTCAAGACTTTTCACAACAATTATCTAATGCCATCTCTCTATCTGCAATTACTCAACGCTCACTTTTAATTCAAATTTCCCATCAATTCCATTTGTCAGAGGCTGCTTTCTCCAAATTCGGCAAACTGCCACCTCTGGCTGCTGGCTGCCATAAATAGCACCTCAGTCTCTACATCCGGTGCCATTACAAAAAAAAAAGGAGTGTTGTACAGCCCCAGGCGTTTTGGTGGGAAGAAAACTACTTCCACTTTGAATGCTATAAGAAAAGCCTCCCTTGTTGCCCAGATCTCTGATACTTCCTGTGTTTCCATGGCAAACTTCCCTCCTGGATGCAGCTGCTTGGGAGGGTTGAGCAAAAACTATTTAACCATGTTGTTCCCGCTACGGGCATTTCCTACTTTCTATTTCGCCTGCATGCTGCATTTCACTGTCTGTCCTTGTTCCCTCTTCAAGCACCTCCCCGCTGCCACCCCCAACCTCCACACACACACATGCCTTTCAGCTCTCTCAGTATGTGGGGTTATTCTCTTCACTCCAAAAACCTTATTCTTTAGGCAGGAAAATACTGGACTTATAGAAATGCCACTAGAAAAGCATTTTTTTTTTAAAGAATTCCTCCATTTCTAGCCTCTCTTGGTCCCAGTAGAATCAGGGGGGCCCATGAACCCCCAAGCCAGGGCTGTTGGCCACTCCAGAAAGTCATCTGCTGCTGTAAAAACAAATGCATGTAATGAGGATAGTATTTTTGGCATTTTGAAAAGATATATTATCCTTTCCCCCTTAAATTATGTTCCTTTCACAGCTTCAGCAACCCAGCTTAACCAAAAGGCTTATTGCTGCAAAGAATACGAAGCCATTGATCATCTTCAAGTCATAAACCTGACTTTTGCAAATCTTCATTAAGACAATCGTCATGAAAGCCAAGCTTTGGGTAAAGAGAAGAGAATACTCCAAGAGGCCCTCGTCTCATTTAACGTAGTAGAGCCAGGCCCAATCAAACTGAGGAGGGGTCTTCCCTTGTGCCTCTAGTAGGGAGAGCTCAGGACAGAACATAGAGAGAGGAGGCTATGAGTGCAATGGAGCACCATGCCCTCCCCATGACCCCACCTTCCCCCCAAACTGGGATGCGATCCTAGAATGCAGTTTATACAGGTTGGTGGGAAAGCCAAATGGAGAGGTGCTTTGGCCTCCTTGTTGCATTTGGGACTTGGAGCAAGCTGCCACAGGACAGCTGCTTCAGAAGCACATGGGTCGTAGAATGCAACTGTGCAGGAAGGGGGAGTGTGCTCATTTCAGCCCCCCAGAGGCTCTCTCAGCCCTTATGTGGTATCAAAAGTACCCAGAAATTTCCACACGCCCTGAGAACGGAAGCAGGCTATATCTGATGGTCTGGGATGGGGAGCTTACCAGAGGGTCACTACACGGCGCCACAGGGGCGCCTGCGGGGCTGGCGGTCAGGTGGGAGGAACAGCTTGTCTCAAGAATGGAAGTGGCACCAAATCAGCAAGAGGACAGTCAAGCCCAACTGAGCCAAGAGATTACAGACCATGTGTTCACCAGCTGCCAACTTCAGCTGCTGAGCAGCAGGGCAGGCAGTCACCAGTGATAACAGGGGCATCACTGCAGAGAAGAGAGGACCAGGGCAGCAGAGAGGTGGGGCTCAGGTGCCTCCTTCCCACACCCACACGCTCTGCAGGCCTTCTTCTTCCCATATACTCAGAAACCACCTCAGAAGAGGAGGAGGAGGAAATCTGAGATTGTGATGATTATCCAAAAGGTACTGTTACGCGCATTGCCAAATTCAGCTAAATTTTGTTTTTTTCTCCTTGTGGTAGGCAGTTTCTAAGATGGCTCCCAATAATCCCCACTTCTCTTTGTTCATGCCCTTGTGTAATCCACCCTCACCGAGTATGATTTGGACCCAGTGACTTGCTTCTAACAAACAGAAAACAGCAAACGTGTGGGGATGCAACTTTAGAGATCCGATGCAAAAGAGACGCTGCTTTCTGATTTGCTCACCGCTCTGCCTCTCTCCTTGCTTGCTGTGATGAAACAAACTACATACTCTCAGCTGCCTCACAGAGAGGTCTGTGTAGCAAGGGACAGAGGGAGGCTCCTGGCCAACCACCAGAGCAGAATTCAGGCTTTTAGTCCACCAGCTCACAAGGATGAAATACTGCCTGACGGCATATATGAGCTTGGAAAATTGTCCCTCAGCCTAGCCTTCAAATAAAACCCAGCTAAAGTAGCCAATGCATTCCAGTTCTCCAGTGTTGGTGCTGAAAGCCACATCCCAGAAACCACTCAGTCTCGACCAATCCTGGACACTTGGTCACCCAAGATCTAGTCCTTGGTACCTTGAGCACTGCCTTCTGAGAGGCCCTAAACCAGAAGACCACACCCAGATTCCCGACCTAGAAATTATAAGATAATAAATGTTTGTTGTTTTAAACTGATAAACTTTGGGGTAATTTTTTTATGCAGCAATGGCTAATTAATACATTCATCAATCCCCAACAGGTTAAAAGTTCGAGAGAAAGATTCAATGAGCTATAGAAAAATAAATAAGCTGCATTTTTCTGTGTGCATCAGCCTGCAGTGAGTTAAATTAGCAACCTCACTGTACGTGTACTATACTTCTCAACAACTGATTTAAGGAGCACAGCTTTCAGAAACAATGAAGAATTAGGTGTGCCCCTTATCTTCAAGAAGTTTAACAGCATATCAACAAATATGAACATAATCACCTAACAAAAATTTTAAAAATTCTATCTCAGCCTTAATCTCCCTTTTAGAGAATCTACATGTAGATTAAATGAATTTGTCAAGTCATTCAGTGAATCTCTTTTATAGGTAGGACCAGAACCAAGATTTCTCCCCATCTCAGAAAGCAGGTATATCATCAAGCCGACATAGAGTATGAGAGTGGAAACTGTTTAAATTTTCCCCTGTCCCAAGAAAGTTGTCTTCATTTCGCAAATCTACTAGGCAGAGATCAGCTCCATACCATGCAGACGGGCACTTAAATGCTAGCTCGTGATTACGAGGCCTATAATACAGTAGGTTAAGATCCTAAATATATTCAGTGATAAGTCTCCATCTACCACAGGCAGTGGCTGAGTGATTAGTTTTAGTCATGGAAAAATATACTACAAAGGCCATTAAGAATACTCCTGTCTCAGCTGAAATAAACACAATATCCACAACCATGAGCATTTGTAGTGTTTTGTACCTCGGGAAGACTTACACACATTTTAAGTCAAGGATTCTTACACTTCAACTTTGAAAGTCATGTAGAGCTGAGAGCATTCTTATCATTCTCATTTGATAAATGAAAAAAATCCAAGTTCTTAAGATTTACATAATTTTCCCAAAGGCACAGAACTGGGTTTCCTACCCAGACGTCTTCTAATGGCCACTGCTGTTCGTTTCCTCCCCCTCATCGGTGAAGATAAAGTGGAAATATTCATGAAATATCCAGTTTCCTACTCTTTCTGGGAAATGATCTCAGAAGCACTGTGGAAGACAGAGGATCTGTGAGGTATATTTATGGAAACTGCAGAACTGTTACGCATCGCCAAAGGGCCTTTCCCCCCCTAAGTCCTGGAGTCCCTGACACATGGCTCTGGTAAGAATGACTGTGTAAGTCCAGATGCAGAATCGGGTTTTTTACTTGAAGTATCATGTGAACAGAAGATCTAAAATTACGGAAAATAAATTATGTTCAACGTTTGAAAAACACGGAGCAAAACTGCATTTGGTAAGTGTCCCGAAGGAGGGAAGTGTTTTCAGTTCGACTCCACGTCAGAGACTGAGGCTGCTTCCAGTAATCCACGCAGCAGAATTCCAGACCTGCCGCGCCCAGTGCAGCAGCCAGTAGCCACTCAGGGCTACCTAAACTTATTAAAAACAAAATGAACTAAAATCCAGTTCCCAGTCACGCTCGCCACACTTTAGAGCTCTTGACAGCCACATGAGGCTAGTGGCTAATTATACAACAGTTCCATTACCAAAAAACTTTTACTGAACGGTGTTATTAAACTCCTGAGAAGAAATAACCAAGTGGCTCCTTAAGCGGCTCAAATTCTGATGAAGAAAACACTCTAGTTCACAAGTACCCTAAAAATACAGTCGTATAACTCTGGCCAGGCTCTCTGACAGTCTCTGATGAGAGGTAAGAAGTTATTCCGCATCACTTCTGGAACCCTTCCAAATCGGTGCAAGCTAATTGTACATTTTTCTCATTCCTTAAAGGTGTTATGACATGTTTTAAATGTCATGCCTTCCATTTTCCTCAGCTTACCAATAGTCTATAGGGACCGCATACAGCAGTTAATGTAAAACACTAGGCAGATTCTACTGCATGGCTCTCCTGGAGAACGCACCAGTCACCGCAGCCCCGCAGACTGGGCTGCCCTTTCATCACTGGGAAAGGTCTGCCGGCTTCACAGAGCTCACCGCTTGACCCAGTCACTGGAGGGGCGTGCCTGAGAACAGGAGGATAGAAGGCAGGGGAGCAAGTGCTGACACGACCAGAAGAACCAGTGATCGGAATAGCTGTGTGTCACAGCAGTGAGCTCTCAAGACCCACCCTTTTTAATTTGGGGCGCTGGCCTTGAGCCGGCTTGTCTGGCCTCCTCTCGGTGTCAGCAGAGCAACCCACCACGCAGCTCGCTGGCCAGTCTCCCTGCCCCTTCCTGACTATCCGTGAGAGGCAAGCTTCCCTGCACCTCTGGAGCCTCTCCGGTGAGCTGGACAGAAATGGTCCCAATATTCCACAGGGATCAAAGTAAGGAGGGAAACTGGGAAATCATCTGAATCTTATAGACAAGTGGAGGCACAGAGAGGAGAAATGAGGGACACAGGTCACCAGAGCCAGACTACAGGTTTCTGTTTCTGTGAAAAAGAGGGAACGTTCATTTCACACAGGGACGCCCTGGCGGCTATCTCACCAGCATATTGAGTCACCAATGCTGCGTTCCTGGGCTCTCCTGGCTCTCAGCACCTCACATCCTGTGCAGTGAGGGTCCAGCATTGAACTGTTTTCCTACGGGCAGGTTCATGCCCTCTGTACCACATGTATCTTAATCGGTGAACTCTATATCAATGAACGACTCATTGACTCCTGGTCATTCTTCACGGGAGACATCCCAAAAGAAGCCTATAGTAAGTACAGATCCAACGAGATCATTTTAATTTGGTAAATAAGGATCAAATCGCTATCATGAAATTCACCCAGGTTACCCTGCCATTATAATTTTATTCTTCGGGGTCTTAAAGTGTTTTTAAATTTTAGTCACACAAGCTGCAGGTGTGAAGAGCCAACACATAATGAGCTATTAATGTCTTAATAAAAGTTACAGTACAGCTATCCAGTTTTAGAATGAGATACCAGATAAAACCTACAGATTTAGATCCCTGGATGTATAGAGAAAGCCCGACAAGGGGAATTTAGGGTCAACGACAGAACTTAATCTACATTGAAACTATGTATAGGGCAGGCCTCATTATCCATCGGTGAAAAGATGAAGCTTTCTCAATAGGTCATTGGCTCTTTAAATCACAGTCTTAAAAAGTCAGCTGCTGAACTAGGTTATGGATCTGTGGGTACAGCACAGTGAAATATTTAATCAAGGAACAGAAAGCTTTCTGGAACAAATAAACCAAATGAATGCCTAGAAGTGGAAATGTTAACTAGCAGCGTGAGTTCCGAGTACAGCTGTGTCCCAATGGGTCGGGCTTCGGGCCCAATGAGCAAAGTCTGTGAAAGATACAGAAGAATCATACTGTTTTTACTGAACTTGAAGTGGGGACTTTTGCCATGTTAATTTAGAGTTTCTGGATGAGACACAAGAAATAAAGTAAGCAAAATGGAATGGTTTTAAAACAAATATTTCCAAGGTTATTGAGTTGAAGGGATAGGGTTGTGGGTTTGGGGTTTTTTTGTTTTGTTTTGTTTTTTTCCTTTTGGCAGAGGAATAAGTAGACATCTTTCAGGAGAAATGCCTCAGATTTATTTCAATGACCTTATAGTCTGAGTATGATGGCACCAAAAATACGCTGAGTTTATTAGTTAATATCAAATGAATCACATTTTGTGTGTTTTAGGACAATTCATAAGCTCTTGTGGCATATTGGGGCCACAAGACATTGCTGGACAAACCACAGCTTTAGCACCGGCATTGCTGTTTCACATTCGTGGTGGGAGAATTGCTCTAAGAACCACACAGGACATCACTTTTTGCCAAACTAGTCATCACAATCATGCAGCAGTATGATAAAGACCTCAAGGCATCAGTCATTACTTATGTAGGCTTTGGGTAAAAGATAAATCCATTTCAACAGGCTCTGATTAAAACTGTTCTTAATGGCTATCACATGCTGAGACTTACATTTATAAAGCAGAAAGTGGTTCTAATATGTCCTCCCTTCTATGTACCGTAAGACAGGCACTATTATTTCCCCCACTTTATAGTTGAGATTTAGGCAGCTTTTAGAACTTAGATATCTGGAGTGGCAGAGCCAGGGCCTGTAGGAGAGACACCGCCGGAGACGCTGCACTACAAGGAAAGTAGATCTCAGGTGAGTTGGTGGAGGGGAGAGGGTTGGAATTTTACCAAGTCAAATAGTTAGCAAACAGTAGAAAACTGTATGTAATAAAATACTGAATAGTGAAAAAGCGATTCTAATGTCCTCGGCAGGGAAGGCAGCAGTAGAAGGTGCAGAGTGAGCTGGCCTTGGAGGGCCTTGATGATACACATGCTGGAGCGAAGGTCTGACAGCACGAGGCAGAGATCGGAAGGTGTGGGAGCCAATTAAAAGGTCAGCCTGAGCAGATGGTACAGGACAGAATTAGTTGTCCACCTTTAAGCTTAGTCCCCCAATTTTTAAGGTCACAAGACAGTCAAGGGGCATACGGATCAACTCATGCAATGCACCATGGCTGACCTGAGGAGTAGCTGGGCTGGAATCTCCGTTGTCCAATCTACAGCGCTTCCCATGGACTACCATGAAGAAAGGTGGTGCTGCATAATCCTAGTTCAATAGGAAGATAGACACGGTACTAAATATTGGGAAGATAAGGGTGAGTAAGACACCTGGGCCCCAGGGAACCCATGCTAAAACAATGTAAGTGCAAAACTGTTTGTGGAATGAATGGGCCCAGGGAGGAGGGTGACCATAGACACAAAAAGCATTGAAGGACAAAAGGAGCATTCCACCTCTCTTCAGGCACAAAAGACTCCTTAGCATTTGATATGGGCCTTGCAAGAGAAGTGAACTATGATAGATGAGGAAAAAGAGGAAAGGAATTACAGGCAGAAGAAACAGCAGAAGCAACTGCCTATAAACATGGAAAGGTCACACATATTCTATTAGAAGGAAAGGCAGCCTGGCAGAGCTAGCTCTGGGAGGAGTCAGCTGCAGAGAGCAGTGTTTGCTGGATGATTCAGGCGAGGGGTAACATAGGGCATTTAGACATAATCGAGGAACCAAGGAGGAACTTAGACATCACAATGAGATTATGTGATCTCTGATTTAAAATAAAAATGTGGCAGCAAAGTGAAGAATATATACCCATGACATGAGCTCAAAGGTTCCTTAGCTATCCAATGAGGTAATGAAGGGAACCTGAAGTCAGCTGATAATATGAGACCAGGTGAAGCATTCATAGGGCACACCAGAGGTAGACCAGCCTGGTTTACTAACTAAAAAATTCTGACAATTTCTAACTTTAATTACTTGGTGGGTGGTGGTGTCACTAAATAGAATGGTGGCATCAAGGCCAAAAGCAATCAGAAGTAAGTGCTACTTGAATTAGAGAAAATACTGACAATTTTCTGAACACACGCTGGTAGAATCTCAAACAAAACTGGGCAATGCTGTTTCTACGACTGTGTAGTCTGCCGTGGCAGGTGGCTCCAGGGAGTGCTAACAGGGACACGGGACCTCCAGGTCACTGGTTCAAAGTCACAGTTCTCAAGTGTCTGAAGCTTGTTCACATATCTGACAGCTGTTCAATGACTTATGTGAAAGGAATTAGAAGTCTTAGTTTAGGTTCTAGCAAGACAGGTGTTCCTCTTTATAACTGGCACCCTTGTTGATAGATTTTTTTTTTTTAAGAAATTAAACCACATCTAGTCCCTGGGTTGCCTGCTGAGGTCATTTTGGACTAATCGGAGACATTTTTTTCCAAGAGCATTCAACCATGGCATAACTGATTTGTTGTAAATGTTAAAAAAAAATTAAAATCAAGGATGGGGGTTGGTAAAGAGAGTAAAAAGCAGTCGTTCAATACAGCTTTTTCTGCTTTCATCCCTCTTTCATTCTTTCACTGTCACTTCCAAAAAGTTGTCTAGTGTATTTCAGGTCTCTGTTCCTCTTATTTCTGTATCAACAATTTGAATCCAAATAAAACACTGGGCCTAAAATAGTAAATCTCTCTGCCTTTGGAAGATAGCACAGTGAAATACACACATATTGTTAAATGTTGCCTTCCTTGTAGACCCAAGTTCCCAGTAGAAGGACACTTGTCCTGAGCATTACGTGGGACACACAGGTTGTTCCCACACAGCAGGGGACTCTTGAGCTGTAGGGGAACGTAGGACCTCCATGGCCCCATGTTTATTTATCCTGCCCCTGTGTGTGGACTGGCCCATGGCAAACCACCATAAAAGAATAAAGGCTCATAAGATATGTGCTTGAGTTTGTACATTCCTTGGTGTCAGTTAAAGCCACAGGAACTTTGGCTGTATTTTAAAGTTACACCCATTCCCCATCGCAATGCGTGTCTGTGAAATAATGCCTTAGCTTTGCCAAAAACCACAATGATTATCAACAGTGTAAGTAATCAAGTAAAAGCACTTTTTCACAGCCCACTGATCAGATAGTCAAGAAAGCAAAAAGTAGTAGCAACAACTGATTGCCATTTGCAAAGATAATTTCTATCTGAATCATATTATTGTCCTGTAACGGTGATGCATAATGGGTGCCTGGCATCTCTGCAGAAAACATTTTAGGTTTAATTTAGAAATCTGAGTCATTAGGAAAGTTCTTTCTCATCATGCTGCAGGGGCCACCTTGGACTCAGCACTATTACAGTTCGAAGAGAGAGAGGGAATATAAACCAGCAAGGTACACATGATAAAAGTAGAAAGCATTACCTTTGGGCCAAAAGAACGGGAAGAAATGCAAATTACAAACTGCTACTTTCTACTGAACAGTTAATACAAGCATGGTTGTTTTACATTAACTGGCCTCAGTATTTTCATTGTTCCAATATAATGTGATATGGTCATTGATTTGTTGTTGTTTTAAATCCTTCATCTAAGAAGGAATTCAAATTGTAGGAAACAAGGCCAAGTAGGTTAACTACACTGACCTCCGCATCCCCCACAAATACCCACTCTGCCACTTCTCCAAGAACTGCTAGCATCAATTCTTGTTCAAACCTATGCTGCTGGAAAAATCGTATTTAAAATGAGATTTTATTACTCACCTCTTAATGTTAGAATCAGGAACGTATCTGGTGAAAAGCATCGGGCCTTACTAGATATTAATGTAGCATAAACATAATAAACTTGGGCTTCAAGCCTCCTCCCAAGAGTAGCAGGTATGAATCAATGGTTTGAAACCTACTTGCATATGAGAGTGACCTAGGGGCCTCTCCCAAAATACTGATGTTTGAGCCACCCCCTCCTGGGGTCATTTAATAAAGTATCTGGTAAGAATGGGGCCCAGGCAAAATCTCTGTTTCATGTTCTGGCATTCCTGTGAAGACAGGATTTTGTGAGTCTTCACCCAGAAATACTTGCAATTGTTTACACTAAGCATAAGGAGTGCTCAAACATACGTGTCCTTTGGAGACACCTGGGGAACTTTAGGAACCCTGATACTTTGGTCTCACCCCCAAGGATTCTGATATTCTGTGCACAAACAGACTCCCAGGCAATTCCAGCGCATAGCTCAGTTTGTGGACCCTGCTCTGCAGCTCTGAAATCGATGAGTGCTCAGTCTGAGGGGGTCCATGATGAGTGTTTGTAAGACAGGACTCGGTGTAACCAGTAGATGTCCCACTAAAAGAACAGGATCCCTTCCTCTGTTGTCAAACTGTCAGGAGCTGACGTCTAGACTGTGCAGGAATAGAACATAAATGAGTGTCTATTTTGAGTAACAAGATAGAGTTGTTTCCATAGAAAGAAATGACTAATAATCATAATGGCTAATTAGATGAGTGATTTCCAAAACCTATTTGGATGATAACTGATGTAATAAACTTCAAATTTCTTATACAGTGACATATTTTTTTCTTACATCTCTTAATAGTCTGTCAGGCTCAGCATTCGAGTCAATAAAAGATGGGTTTTTAAACCTCAACACCTCAACAAGAATCACTGAGTGAAGAGAAAAGGAGCAAACAACAATGAGCTTGGGTTTGGGAGTTAAACAGACCAAAATCTGAATCTCTTGCTCTGCCATTTATTAAGCAGCCAGCCTCGAGGACACAGCTGAACCTTCTCACCCCTGTTTTCTCATCAGTAAAATGGAAGTCATGCTGTCCACCCCACAGCATCGTAATGAGGATTTGAGATAAATAATTTCTCTATTAAAATGCTTTGCACAGAGCTAGTACGAGAAAAATCATACCAATGATTATTAATACCATCATTGCCTAATCTGTGGTCTGTCCGGGGTTAGTATCATACCAAAGTTCAGTCTCTCCAGACAGAATGACCACATATAAAGGTCAAATGACTCTGCCTTACTGCCCTCTCCTCAGAATAGAGTCTTGCAGTAAGTGGGTCTAATTGCCCTATTTTTTCAGCACTTTTGGGATTTTTTTGGACCAGGGGCCAAGAAATTGGGTGGTTATCCCTGGTGCTGTTATTGGTACTTCCTGGCCACACTGGTTCCTCAGAGTGAGCATGAGTGGACTATTTCCAGAGTTCTCTCATTCCTCTCTTCCACTTCTGCCTCAGTGAGGCTACCAAACCCACGTCTCGCAAACACGTTTCTAAAGCTTAATCAAAACAAAAAACTCTGACATCAATCTTATTTACTCAGCTAATCCAACGAGTCCATGGGGTATGTCCAGAAGCCTCTGTCCACCTCCCACCTTGCCAGAGGCAGAGTATCCGAGAGCCTGGGAAAGTAACAAGTTCATTGCTCTGATGCCTTGTGTTACGTGTCAATGTGCCGCAGTAGCTACGTCAGCAGAAAGAGTCCCCCGTGTGCTTTCACACACTCAGCGTGCCTCTGAGCAGCCCTCGAGAGTGGCATCGCTCTAGAAGAGTAAACAGGGGCCCAGGCAGGATGGACTGTCCGGCAGCCGCAGCTGGCAGAACTGGAAGGAGACCTAAGCGCATCGACTCCTAGTTCAGTCTACTGCGCATGAGGCAAGTTTGCTGCTTTCCAAGTTTTTCTTGGGCTGACTGTATAGAGCACCACCACAGTGGAAGTATCATCCATTTATAGCACAGAGGTGACATGATATTAATTTTTTCTCTAAGAGACTGTCTACCAGGTAAAAATTTTATGGGCTCTGGCCAAGCGCATGACTAACAGTATGGAGCCATCCGGCCAGGTTACATCCTGTAAAGCAAAACAGAGTGGTCTCAGGACATTCCCGATCTCCTCCCCAGCACTGAAACTTCAAATTATATTACAAAGGAACTTTGTGAGCCACCAGTGAAAGAGCCAAACCCACTGTTCTTGTCTTGAAATGCCTGGCACTTGTGATCCCCATCCTGGGGAGCTGGTGTAGCATCGTGTGTGCCTGGGAGGGGGGGATGTTGGAACCCCAGCTCGGAATGGAAGCCCAGCAGAAGGGATGTTGTTCCTTTGAGCAACCATTGGCCTAGGGATAGAAACATCAAAGAGGCAATCGGTGTCAGATTCTAACAAAGGCAGAAAGATAACATCACCAGTCAGTGACCTATTAGCACTTTGGGTCCAGCCTAAAGAAGAACTATAAAGTGGTTTCCCCAAAATGCAGGACCTGTCCTCTGGTTTTGGAAGTATTTGGAAAGGAACAGGGACCAAACCCTTTTTAAACTACATGTTTTTTTTTTTAATTACATGTTGTGTGTTTGAAAACACACAACCTGCACGTTACACCCAGGATGCTGTACCCATCAAATAAGCTAACATAAAGAAAAATATTGAATAAATAAATGGAGTATGACTGGTCCATGAGTTTGGTAAAGATAGTGATGTTGATACTGAAAGGACTAATCTTGGGAAACACCTGTGTACTGGTTATGAGCACGTTGGGCTTCAGAGTTACAGGGACTTGAGTTTGAATCCTGGATCTGCTCTCCTGTAATTGGGTAGAGACTTAGGTCAGTGTCCTTATCTATGAAATGAGGAGAACAATACCGACCTCAAAGGATGGTAGCCAAAGATTCGATTAAGTGAAATACTGTAGACAAAGAACCTGGCATATCTGAATAACTATCACTATTATTATAACTGTCTGGACAAACTCAACTGATTGAATAAAACCAGTCCTATCAAGCAGTTTTGCTGATGTCAGTTAGAGAAGCATCACAATTAGACTCTAGACTAGGGGGCCAATGCCGCCTCCAGTCAGCCTCTAACCCTGTCACAGCTCCAGGACTGTCGTGAGCTCCCTACAAGGCACAGCCTGCTCACAGCTAGCCCAGACTGGGTCAGCTGGTGGGCGTCAGAGCTCTTCTAGAGCATTACCTGTCACACAGGTGCTGACGCTCTCCTGTGTGAGGGCCGACATGCTGCAAAGTCGTCCTCTTCCACAGCATGGACACCTAACGGCACATGCGTGTTGTGAGCACACAGCCGACATCCCTGCTCCGCCGCAAGGCCAGAGCAGGGACCGCCTACTTCCTGACCACAATGAGAAACATGAGATGTCTCAATAATGGCTGCCACAGGCTGTCTTGCCTTGCCTTTCAACTACTGCCGTCCTGTGAGGATTTTCCTGAGAACCCTGTGTCAGCAGACAGCTTAGATAAGTTGAAGCAGCCCTTGCCTCCCCAAGAGAAAGGTCTGAAAGGACACAGCAAAGCCCAGGATTGTCAGCTGCCTCCGAGGCTCTACAGCAAAGCTGAGGTCTCAGCGATGAAATGAGGAAAAGCGCCTAGTCTCCCCAGGCAGACTTGGGGCCCATGCTTACTATCATTCTTATCATAAACATCACGTGTACTCACTACAGAAAACTTAGAAGATACAAAAATAATATGTTGTCCAACTGCCACAACTCACTCAACTATTAATGTTGACATTTCCTCCCGGATTTTTTAAATAGTTGTTTCTTCCTATTTCTCCAGCATCCCCTCCAAATACAGGCTCAAAAGCACAAAGCAGGCAACACTCATAGATAAAAATGATGTAGGTACGGAGTACATTCAGTTTAGGAATGTGTCCATTGTAAGGCAGGGCTGAGTATTTGAGATATCTCATACATTCCCAGCACTAGCGTGGTTGTCAGTTCTCCTCCTCTTCCAGGGAAGAAAACTGGAGAACACAAAAGAGTTCATATAGGTCCCGTCTCTAGGCAGCGCGGACCTATGCACACAGCAAAGAATAAGTGAAATACAAATATGAAAAGCGATATCCACTTTTTCTTACCCCCATCTATAAGTTTGTATTACAATAAAATGCAGTGTTTTTAGTTATGTTGCTTATGATATATAAAAAATCTCATAAGTTTATGTCATTTTTAAGATTGCAGCAGTGTTTAATATTATTGCACTTTACCCAATACATTGGTAAAATAAGAACCTTCCGGACTTTTCTATTGAAAATTTTTATAGTTGTTATTGTCCTATTTGTATATTTATTATATCAGAATTTTCCAGTATCATTACGCTTTCAAGATGCTTTTCATAATGGCTACATTATTATATGATATGGATATACTATAGTGTAATATTTAATCCCCTATTATTGAATATTTGTTTTTATTTTTATTATAAATAATTCTGCATTAAATGTCTTTAGGCATACATCTTTGTCCATATTTCAAATTATGTCCTTAGGACAGATTTTTTTCCAGATGTGGAATTACTGGGTTAAGGGTTATAAGTGTTTTGGGGTTCTTGACATGCTTGTACACCATCAGATTAATTCCTAGAGAGATTATACCACTTTACAGTCCCACCATGGCTATAGGAGATTGCCATTTCAAATTCCTACCAGTAGATTTACTCTATTTAGTTCTTTGCTACCTTAACAAACAATGACAACAAAAAAAATCTTGTTTTCCTCCACTTCTCTATTGCTCTCAATTTTTTACATGACTTTTGTCACTTCTTTTGCCTCTTTTGTGAACATTCTGATCATGTTCTTTGCCCTTTTGTCTTTGGATTTTTTTTTTACTAAGATCTATAATTAAAATATTCTCACTTCACTTCCACTCAAGTTCATTATAACTAATTTTCTCCCACTGAAAGAACAGTACATTACCTTTTGTGTTGAGGTTTAAAAAAAAAAAGGCTCATCTGTCATTTTATTCCTGTGTAATTGGAATAGAAAAACTTTTCTTTATGGAATGCAACCTGACACTTTAACTTGTTTAGAAAAATATGTAATGGGTCTTGCTTCTTTTAAATTGCCTCGTGTTTATTACTGTTTCAGAATGTTTCACTTCATGAATTTTAATTTGGTAGACTACATATAGTTTTGGTTTAAAATACAAGATTATGCATTTCCGGAGACATTAAAATAAAAAAAAACGATGGTCAGTTGATTAACTTTCAAAGATTATATCTTTGCATTAATTTCAGACATAAACTATGCTTCAGGTGCCCAAGAACATAATATGTTAAATTTCACTGAGGCTTTAAAAAAAACAAAAACCAAAGGCTATCATGTTGGTAAAAGAAACATCTACAGACAGGCGGCCCAGGCCAGACGTCTTCCTCCCCAGGAAGCCTTCTCGGAATTTCTCGGCACAGATTTCTCTCTCCCTCCCCAGTATCCCCACAATGTGCTGTTTGTGCCCCAATAACATTAGCCTTTAAGTTCTACCTTGAGGGACTGATACGTGCGTACACATCTCTTTCTCTATCAAGGCGACTGGTTTCTGGAGAGCAGGGACAACATTTTCCTCACCTACGCATTCCCTGGTGACCAGCATTTCAGGCACACAATAGCCCTCCTCCCTTCTCCACAGGAGATCTAGTCCAAGGTCCCCAGTGGACGCCTGAAACCACAGAGAGCACTGAACCCTACATTATGTCTTTTCTTATACATACACACCTAGGATAAAGTTTCATTTATAAATTGGGCACATTAAATTTTTAATTCAATTTATGAATTAGTAAGATTAACAATTAATAATGGAACTATAACAATGCACTATAATAAAATGTATGGGAATGTGGCCCCTCTCTCAAATATCTATTGTACTATACTGACCTCACCCTTCTTCTTGTGATAATGTGAGATGAAAAAAATGTCAGGCCTGTCCTTGAATGTGTATAACGATCCCTTGCTTTCAGCAAATGGCTTGGTGACAGTCATTTCAGGGGATCCCTTGCTGAAATCTTTGTACAGAACCAATACTTTCTGGCCCAAGATGTTGCTGTCAAGTGGAACACGTTTTCTGTTTATGTCTTCCACCCACGAATTTCACGCCTTTTTCATCTTAACTAAGCAATTATCACCACTTGTGGCCATAACTTTGCAGTTTGAGATGCAACAGCAAAGCTAGCACAATTTTCCTTTTCCTTCTTCACAATGTCACAGATAGAAGATTCGTTCTTACCATAGATCTTAGCAAACTTACCCTACGGATTGTTAATAAGTCAAGAACTTGCACCTTTTCACTTGAATAAAGCACTTGATGGCTTCTCTTTGGCACATCTGAATTGCCAGAATCACTACTCCTTTGCTTTGGGGCTATTACTAAGCAAAACAAGGGTTACCTGACCACAAGCACTGTGATGCCAGGACAAGGGATCTAATAATCAGGAAAGCTACTAAGTGACCAACAGATAGCGTACCCAGCATGGAGATGCTCAAAAAGGATGATTCACACAAGGATGATTCCTGGGTGGGTGCAAGATTGCCTCATGCTACACAGAATGGCCCAGAATTTCAAACATGAATTGTTTATTCCTGGAATTTTTGGACCATGGTTGACCTTGGGCAACTGAAACCACAGAATGTGAAACCACAGATAATGTAGGATTACTGTAGTAGGTGCTTAGGGAACAGACTGAATTAAACTGAACTTTGACATTTAAAAAAACTGGAATAGTAGAACCCATGTAGGCTTTCGTGTCAGATGGAACAGCTTGGAATTCACCTCCAGCACCTAACAGCCATGTGACCCCGCACAAGTTAACTGAGTCTCCTGAGCTGCTTTGTCGTCTGATCTGGAAACACCGACATCTGCCAAGGCAAGCCCTCTAGTCTAGCTAACCCAGCACCCATTTTGGCCACAGTCCTCCCTTGCCTGCCTTGACTATAAAGACTAGAAAGCGAAGTCCTCAATTTCTTAGCTTCCTGCCAGCTGGAAAGGTCATGGCCACAGTTCTTACTAAT
>PVKM010002565.1:0-63883 GCA_004027735.1 Carollia perspicillata | reverse complement strand
CACCTCCTCCACCTAGCCCTCCCTGACAGGCCCTCAGGCTGAGAGGGAGCACTTCCTCTCTGTACTCCCTTAAAACTTTCTGTACCTCTCTCAAGGCATCACTCACATCTGCAGCAGCATCTAGTTTTGTGTACGTGCTATATCTCTGTGGCTACACTGAATGCCCGAGTCTGACCAACCCCTGCACAACCTACCACAGTCAGGCACAAAATGGATCCTTGAAAAGCAATCATGCTTTTTCAAATTTCTTTCTTTCTTTCTTTTTCTGCTTGTAGAGATTCTCCCTAATCTTAACCTGAAAAACTCTTAATTATCTGCAAAGACTCAGATCAAATGTCCCCTCCTTTGTGAAGCCTAATATAACTTTCCCAGGCAGAGGTAGCAGCTCCTTTCCCTGTGTTCCTATAGCGCTTTCTTCGTCCCTTTACTGTGTCATTTATATCATATTGCAGCTGTTTATTTGCCCTCCTATGACAGTGTCTGGCACGGAATGGGTACATGACACTTGTTTATTGAATTAAAGGCTCTGCAAGTGTCTTGTAGGTTATTTCCTTTTCTCCCACTCCACTTTGGGCGGAGGGAAGGAGTTCATGAGCCCGAAGAGTAGAGGCCCCTAGAATAGCCAGTGAGGATTACTGGTTAATTTATTTGCAAATTACAAAGGCAGACTATGCCTGCAATTCTGATTTGACTTCCCATAGTCTTTGTTGTGATGTTAGAGATCAAATTAAAGCCCCTGCAGCAGCTGCCTCCTACAGACTTTGGAGAGATGAAAGTGTCAACATGTCTCTGCAGCCACACCAGGAAACCTGCTGCTGAGAAAAATCAATTCTGATTATCATAAGAGCTGAGTGTGGGATGTTGTACTCGGGGCCGTCTCCATTTTCCTGGAGCCACAGGGACCTGTCAGAGCCCCAGTGTCCCTGTTCAGCCTCCAGCCTCTTCTGTGTTACCCATCAGGCCCTCTGTAGAGAGACCCAGCTGATGTTCAGGTGGCAGGAAAAGCACTGGAATGTGTTAGGAGCCCTCACGGTGAGCTCTTAGTAAAGTCCTGTCTCTTTTTGGACCTCAGCCACTGTGATGAGCTCTAAATTCACAGGCTCATTGGCACCTAACAAGGTGGCGGGTATTCTCAGAGGGCAGTGTGAGCCCAAGACACAGAGGGTATCTGTTTCAGCCAGGTAGCACGGGATGCTCTCACTAGAGGAGAGGGAACTGGAGTTAGAGCCTTGAAGGGTAAGGAAAATTTGTATTAGATCTTTTCTATGCTCTTAATAGACGCTGTGGTAGTCAGAAAAAAAAAATGGCTCCTGTCAAGAGATCCAGACCTTAATCACCAGGACCTGTGAAAATGTTACCCTGCATAGCAAAAGGGACTTTGCAAATGTGACCAAGTTAAGGTTTTGAGATGGGAAGATTATCCCGGATTGTTCAGGTGAGCTCAAGGGAATCGCAAGGGTCCTGTGAAAGGAAGGCAAGAAGGTCAGGAAGAGAGGGGTTGGAACGTGTTATATCCCTAGCTTTGAAGAAGGAAGAAAAGGAATTCAGGAGGCCTCTAAAAGCTGGAAAAGGCAAATAAAAGACTTTCTCCTAGAGTCTCCAGGAGGAATGCAGACCTGCCAACACCCTGATTTTGGCCCAGAGGGACCCACTTTGAACTCTGACCTCCAGCAATGTAAGATAATACGTGTTGTTTTAAGCCACTGAGTTTGTGGTCATTTGTAAGAGCAGCCAAAGGAAACTAAGACAGATGCCCATTAGACAGCTGCCTGATCTGATATAATAATCCACCATTATAAATTCTTAAAGTCTAGGGAAAAGTCAGTGTCCCTTAATGTCCTGGTTTGCTTCTGTTAACCAAAACAAGAGAACAGTGGCACTCATTTTATCTTACCTCTGGAGTTAGAGGTAAATTCAGTCTCACGGGTTCCTGAAGAGCAGAGGATGCATCGTGTTCATGTTAATTTCTGTGTCTCCATCATCCGGCAGAGGCAGTATTTGTTAAATGACTGCTCGAGAGCCACCATCCTCCTCACTCTAGTATGGTATGATTATCTTTCCCACATTCCTAAGCTCCATTATATTTTATTGTACTTTTATATCACTGTTCCTAAAGTACAGGTCTTTGACATCCTTTGGTTTAATGTTCACTAGTTGTAATATGAGTGACTCCAGAGTCACGTGGTGACCTATAATTTCCTGGAGGCTGCGTATGGGGGTAAGCCCGTTGGCTAGTCAGTGAACCCAGCTGACTACCCAACAGCCCCGACTCACCGGACCTGGTTCTCAGCTCCTGTTTCCCTAGGAGTCATTCTCATCGCTGTGGAATTCAAAATTCCCGGGAAATCTTTCAAGACTCCTTCTATTTCCCCAGCTTTCATCCTTCTGCTTAACCTCCCTTTGGAGTCCATGCTTACTTATATCTATCTCTTTAATTGTAACAAGAGTTATTGAAGAATAAATCCTCTTTTCCCCTCCAGGAGGAAGACTCTTCATAGAGGAAGAAATTTCTACTAGAGACATGGGTGGGATGCTTTGGCCTTAAACTAGTAAATCTGGGTCACATGGACTTTGACCTTGGCTGTATATTGTTTGGGCTAATTGCAGCTAGGGACTCCTGTCGCCCTGTGATTGGATTTGTACGTCTATCCGACTCCAAAGTGAAGTATTAGCAGAGCCACTTCCTGGAAGACTTGAGCCATGTGCTGAAGCACGTGATGAAAAAAAAAGCTGGGATGAATCCGAGCTTCTACCAGTAACGAGGCTGTCACATTACTCCCCGTCCCTCTGACTCCCGCATTTGTCTCTCAGCTGATTCCAACCTTCGGTGGGCAAGAAAATGAGTATCATTTCTTCATCTCCCTGGAATCTTAATAAAAATTACTACGTGTTGAGTGTTTATCTCAGGCACTTACGTTAATGCTTTCTACACATTGTTTTTAAAAAATCAGCACCAACACGCCCACACACACAGAAACAAATAAAATGATGGAGGGCTTCAGAGCAGGGAGTTGAAGAGGGAGAAAGAGGAGGGAGAACAGTGATGCCAGGACAGGCCCGGGAGTAAGGACAGTGGCCTCTAAACCCTTCACAAAACACAGAGTTCTTGAACCCTCAGTAGAAGAATGCTGGACAGGCCTGCCAATCCCTTCCTGTCTTTACACCAGTAACCCCAGACATAGGAGACACTACTTGACATGCAAGTCACCAAAAAAGCCTCACTGGTGGAAGTGAAAGGAAAATATTCTGTCTCCCCACAATGGAGACCCCTGCCACCATGTCCCCTGACAGGGACCAGGCCGGGAGTGAGCTGGTACGGGGAGGGTCATCAGTTACACTGGCCTTTTACATTGGGAAGAGTTGAGCCTGAGAACCCCAGCTGCAAGCCCGGGGATGAGACCTAAAGTCACAGTTCAGTGATTCCTGAGCTCTGAGTCCTAGTGCCTGGGTTTGAAACAAGTCTATCATTTTTCTTCAGGGCCCTTACCACAGATCAAGTTAGATATTTTTTGATTCATGCACTTGGTTTCTATCTCCCCTATTGGAGTGTACACTCCATGAGAGCAGGAAGGGTGTTTCCCCACAGCTAGCAATGCCTGGCACGGGGTGAGCGCCAGGTAAGTGCCTACTGAATGATTAAAAGAATGAAACTTACTGCCTGGCTCTGCAGAAGTTACTTGACATCTCTGGCCTCAACCTCACCCTTTCTTTAAGGAGATCACTACCTCCCTATGTCAGGGGGAAGGTATGAAAGACACAACAAATGATTTAAAGCACATACAAGAAGAATTCACATGGCTGACCACACCCATCGTCCTTCTGATCTACTCAAGGCTTCATAGTTCTCCTTGGAGTTTCCTTTCCGTTTGTTCACTTGATCTTCACAACAACCCGTGAAGCAAGAATAGCAAGAATTATCTGTTCCATTTGATAGTTGGGGGAAAGTAAGGGTCACTCCATATCACACAATAACTGCAGGGCAGATCCAGGAATAGAACCCAGGATCCCAAAGTCCTAGGTCAGCCTAGTCCTCCCACAGGTCCCTGGATTCTTTCCTTGAGCAGCACCAGACACAATAGTCCCTGCAATGGGCCCCACGTAGAGGTAGTGAAAGGCCCTCTCTCACTCTTCTCCTCCACAGGTCTCCAGGGGTTGCTTGGCAACCAGCACCCAGCAATAAGTGGCCTCTAGTCACATTTGTTGCTGTGGAGCTTCTAAGTCTCCCTCCCTTTACAACTGTGCGTGCTCTCACTCTCTATTAATAATATTTCTCCCCTACCCCCACATCCCCACTAAGATTCTCTTCTCTGATCCACAATAATTAACCTGCCAGGATAGAAAGGGGGCTCTCAGGAACCTATGTAACGAGGGACCCCAGAGAACAAGGCACTATCAATGCCTTCATCATCCAGCATACCCCAGAGAAACTCCTTTTGTGAATGGCCCTGCTCAATGGTGCTCATAATCTTCTCTTCTCTCTCCACCTTCCACCCTGACAATGACTTTTTGAAACTTCCTTGGAGCGATCAAATGGGCTAGAGAACTTTAAATCAACACTTCATGCTGGCTGGTGAGTCTCTGAATGCTGTTTCAGCACACCTAGAACAACGGGTGGGAAACCTTGCAAGGGGCCAGTCCACACTTTGCATGTGGATCAAGAGGAGAGAAAGGAAGGAACCTAACATTTATTGTGTTCCTAATATGTGCCTGGCACAATACTATGTTAACACCATGTAGTTCTCCCCCAATAAGTGGGTGAGGATTTGCAGTTGAGGATATTATCTATTCATAGAAGTGACTTACTAAAGCTCACACTGCTTAAAAAAAAAACCACAGAAATTTTGTTTATAAAAGTAAAATTTATGAATAGATATGTATTCTTCCCTCTCCCTATATAATTAACTAATCAGCAAATTCCAGAAATTCTAGTCCTAAATCTCTTTCCTCATTTCCATCCATTATGTCATTTTGTCATTGTCTTAGTGTTATGTACCGAAAGTTTGTGTCCTCCTAAAATTCACATGTTAAAGCCCTAACCTCCAATGTGGCTGTATTTGGAGGTGGGGCCTCTAAGGAAGTAATAAGGTTAGTTGAGGTCATAAGGGTGGGACCCTGATCAAATAGGATTAGTGTCCTTATAAGAAGAGACAAGAGAGAGAGAGCTCACTCTGTCTACATTGGTACATGCCAAGAAAAGTCCATGTGAGCACACAGCAAGAAGGCAGCTGTCTGTTCTCACCAGACATCAACCCTGCTGGCACCTTGATCTTAGACTTTCAATCTCTAGAACCATGGGAAAATGAATTTCTGTTGTTTAGACCATCTAGTCTGTAACTGTGGTATTTTGTTATGCTGGCTCAAGCCCTTGTAACTTACCCAAACCACTAGTCTGTTTGCCTCATTCTCATCTACCCTCCTAACTGAAACCACAGATTTTTCTAAAATGCAAATCTGACCTTGTTAAAACCCATCTATGGCTCCCCAATGCCTATAATAGTAGTCTCCAAATTTATACCCCTATTAAGTAAGAAAAATTTAGGTACTGTACAATATTTGTAAATTTACTTAATTTGTGTATTTACTTTAATTATATATATATATTTAACACAAGTGCTGCTAAAATATGTAAAGTGACATAAATAATATTTAAATGTTTACATTTTAGTGTTTTAAAAAATATTTTATTTATTTTTAGAGAAAGGGAGGGAGAGAAACATCAATGTGTGGTTGCTTCTCACACACCCCCTACTGGGGATCTGGCCCACAACCTAGGCATGTGCCCTGACTGGGAATTGAACCAGCGACCCTTTGGTTCACAGGCCAGCACTCAATCTACTGAGCCACACCAGCCAGGCCTACATTTTAGTGTATTTATAAACAGTACAGAAAACTTTTTTTTTTGCAGCAAAGCACATGCATACACATGAAAAAAAAACCTTTCCCAATTTTTTTTTAGCAAGAAGTAATGTGATTGTCTATGTCAAATCTAATTAGACCCTCATTGGTTTTACTTTAAAACATGGCCAACAATGACCTTGTGCTGGGAGTCAGAGAAATACCGGTTCAGCCATTTTTTGTGCTCATTTGGGCTCACTATAATTAGTAAGTGTTCAATCAGAGGTTTTTTTGCTGGGCTCTTTAAAAGCCACATGTCCATTGTGATGGTTCATGTAGTTAAAATTAGGTAGTATGATCAATAAATCCACTTCACCAGGCACAGGAAAGTGGTAAAAGCTCACCAGGGGCTAAAAATGAATGAAGAGTGAGGGAGCCACCACTGCCAACCCCTTAGAAGGGCAGAATGTCCCTTCCTATCTGAAGATTTTTCTAGCATAGAATATGTGACCCTCTGAGGTGGAGATCAAACAAAGACATCTTTGTCAATCTACACAGTAAACATCAAAAACATTTATCTTCATAGATAAAATAAACTCTGGTGGTTTCTTCAGCTCCCTAAGGAGTCATCAGGCAGGCATTCACCCTCTGACTCCTGGCGAGAACTTGCTGTTTGTTGCGTGAGGTCTCCCTAACCCCCAAGCTGCGGCTTGATGGCCTCTCCAGAAAATGTAACTGGGCCCCATCCCTCCGCTCTCACGGCCCTGCTCTAGTGAAGCTGTCTTGCTGGCCATGCCATGAATATCCTGCGCCCTCACCCCACTCTGTGCATGGGCTGCAAAGATGTCAGATAACATAAGTGGAACCACTTGGCACATAAAAGATACTTAATAAATACTTATTGATTCTCACCACGAAGCAGTTAAACCTGACCAGTGATTCTTCAATTTTAGCCTACCTCAAAGCCACCTAGAAGGCTTGTTATAACACACTGTTGGGCCATACCCCAGAGCTGCAGATTCAGTGGGTCTGAACAGGGGCCTGAGAATTTGTAGTTCTAACAAATTCCCAGGTGATGCCGATGCTGCTGATCAGGAGAGCACACTTCTAGAACCAATGAACTAAATGGTCTGTGTAGCTTGTGACATTTGTAATGATTGATGACTCCTCAATGCTTTTAATAGAGACAAAATGAACAAAATGAACTTTTATCTCTATATAAATGAATACTTAACATTGTCATACATGGAAATACAGGCTCACATAATTTAGAATCAGAAGATCTAAGCTGGAATCCCACTTTATAGCTGTGTGTTCAACTTAAGGCAAATTAATTATTATCTGAATCTGAATTATTTTCTTCTGTAAAATAGGTGTGTATTAAAATAATATCTACCTCTGGGGGTTAACTTTAAGGTAATATTAATACATGAAAATAACTGGTAAGAAATACTGGATACAGACTATACCAATAAGATGTATACATAGTGTATTAATTTACATTTAACAAGTTGAATAATAAATACTTTGTTTTGAAAACTTTAAATCACAAATTTTCAAAATTTCTGATCTCAGTGCTAATTCATTATTGAAAAGTATATGATCTATATGTTGCTATATCACCTCAAATATGTATATATTTTATTAGTGCCACTGGTAAATACCAATATCAGTAACTGTGATAGCCAGCTTCCAAGATGGTCCCTAATGATCCTTGATTCACGTCCCAATGATTCATACTGTTGGATAGTTTCCTCCCACATTGAATCATTAGCCAATGGAATACTCTAAGGCTAAATAATAAGGCTAAATAATAATAAGGCTAAATAAATAATTGCCATTTCCTCTTTGGTTTCTTGGATCTCTCCCAGAGCTGGGGGAAGTCAGCTACCATGCCACGAAGACGCTTAAGTAGCTCTGTGGAGAGAACCACATACACATGAACTAAGGCCTTCTGCTAACAGCCAGTACCAGATGGGAGTACGCCACCTTTGAAGGGACCCTCCATCCTCACTCAAGCCTTCTGATGACTGTGACCCAAGCCAACATCTGGCTACAAGCTCATAAGAGGCCACAAGCAAGAAACTAAGCCAATCTCAAATGTTTAATTCACAGAAAGTGCATGGTAATGAATTGTTGTTTTAAACCATCAAGTTTTGAAGCGATTTGTTATGCAGTGATAGAATATGGATACAATAGCTAACATTTATTGTGCGTTAACTATGTCCCAGTAACTATGCTAAGCACCCACGACCCTATGATGTAGATGCTATTATAATCTCCAAAGAGGAAAGGGTGGCCCAGAGATGTTAAGTAATATAATCAAGGTTCCATGACTAGTAAGTGGCAGAACCAGAATTTGAATCAAGCTCTCTAATTCCAAAGCCCAGATTCTCAATCACTCATTCATACAGACCGGGATTAGGCCTCTTTGGATAGTTAGGCAGCAGAAACAACTGAGCCTCCAGAGGAGAGCAAACTTATATAAAACCAGCAAGGGGCACTCCAGGGGCTAGACCAGCAACAGCATTAGTGCCTGATGCACAACACCCAGAAGTTCCACACTGGCCCCACCTGCCAGCCCTGGTACTAGCAGACTGGTCCCCTGTGAGAACAAACCTGCCCGAGATGCCCAGCACTCACCCAGATCTGCAGCTTCACTCGCTTCTCGTGGCGGTAGACTGTCTTCACCTTGAAGTCGATGCCCACAGTGCTGACGAAGGCTGGGGTGAAGGTGTCATCAGCATAGCGGAAGAGGAAGGAGGTTTTGCCAACACTGCTGTTGCCGATGATGAGCAGTTTGAACATGTAGTCAAAATTCTGGTCGGAGGCATCTTTCACTCCAGCTTTACTATCAGTCACTGAAGCCATCTGCAGGAGAGACTGGTGGTCACACAGGAACACATCTCCAGGGTCACCCTGAGTCATGAATATTTAATGGTCACTCTGTCATTTGTATATTAATTCCCCACTCCAGCATCACTCAGGAAACACAGGCTACTCAGAATCCCCCTATCACTGCATCTATCCCCGCGTCTATCCCTGTGTTGTCTCAGGGCTGGGGTGGAACTCAGCTCCTCCCATTCATTCCGTCAGCAAATATTTACTGAGAACGTTGCTCCAGATCAAACCCTGTGCTGGGCATGGGGAACACAAATATGAATCAGACATGGTGTCTGACCTCTAAGTGGCCACAGAGTAGAGTAAAAACTATGTAGAGTCAGAGTAACCAAGCAGTAGGTCAGTGATAAGACAGAGGGAGGTCTTGGCTAAGGAAGCCCAAAAGCAGCATCTAATCCAACCTAGAAGAATGGTGGTCAAGGAGTCCCCTATAGGAGGCAGCTCCTGAGCTGAGTTTTAAGTGAAAAAAAGTCAAAAGAGCAAACACAAGAACATACTAAGAAAGGCCCAGTACAGGGTTGCCATTCCCATTCCAAAAACTTTTATGGCTCCCCACAGCTCTGAAGATCAAGCCCAAACTGTTCAACTTGACAAAGAACCAAATAACAAAAGAAGAAACTCTCTAAGCCTTACCTTCCCTAAGTCTTCTCTCTACCAATCTGTGTACTTTTGTACCAAATTACACATTTTACTCTAAGTATGCAATATTTTTTGCCTTTGTCTTTTTAGACACGTATTCTTTCTGCCTACACATCTTTCTCCTAATAAACTCCTACTCACCCTTGCAGCTCCAAGGAAGTCTCACCTCCCCCGTGCACTCCTGCCCCTGCGCTGCCAGAGGCATGCACTCCTGCCCCTGCGCTGCCAGAGCACCCGAACAGCACCTGGACCATTTCAGAACGGTTTATTATCCCAGCTCCTCCTTCACACCACACACCTGGGACTGCAGGTACTTCATTTCTGTCTCTCTAGCTTCTAGCACAAGTCCTAGTACATAATCAGTACTCAGTAAACGTATGCTGAATTAATAAGAGTCACTTCACCACTCTGGGGACCAGTCTCATCATCTGAAAAATGGGGAGAACAATTTCTGCCCTGCTTTTCTCACGGTGCTGTTACAGGACCCAAATGAGATTACAAGGAGTGAGGCCTTAATAAACTGGGAAATCCCACCCAGGTGCGAACATAAGTCATTGTTACTCCAAATCCTTCCAAGCCTAGGTCCTTTGTTTACTTGTTTGGTCACTCACTCATTCAGTCACCAAGTACTTATTACATGCCAGACCTTCCCTGAGACCCCGGCCCTCTCAGACCTGCCACCCTCCTCTCCTTTCCTGGAACATTTTGGATCTGAACCCGGTGATCCAGCACTTAGTCCCATAGTCTTTCATTGCTTTTTCTACATCCTACCAACTGCAGGTGCCCTGCCTCTCCATCTGTAATCTCTTCTTATGTTCGCACTGCACACTCAAACAGGCTGGTAGTCAGGGGAGGGTAGGAAGACAGCCCTAATGTGGGATAATGTCCAGGGTGTCATTCTCTTTAGGAATTCCTGCTTTTTTCCCCAAAGGAAAAGAAAGAGACACTGGTGGATTTATCTCTATGAGTCACTCCAGTGAGCTGTAAGGACAAGGGGCTGACAAATGTAGAAGGTTTAGAGCTGTCTTGAAGAAAGGTCAGACAAATATGTGGGATAATTTATTAGCAGCCTTTTAATAACACTTCCTTACATACGCTGCCACTAGCCTCCAGTGACCCAGAGCCACACTTCCTTCATCAATCTGCCCCACGACACGGCTCCCACAGCAGGTGTGGAACACGCCCTGTATCCCAGCAACTGAGGCATGGCATTGAGGAAAAAGAACGTGAGATTGGAGGGAAGGGTGCTCACACCATCTCACAGCCCTAACTTTTCCATTTTGCTGGTACGAGGTGCAGAGCCTGCTTTAAGAATTGGCCATTGAAAAGAATCATGTTTTTTTTTTTTTACCTAAAACAAAGGAAGCAACCACAATGACCTCACACTATCCTCTGCTTGACTGCCAGTCATCTTTGTTTACAAGAGAAAAATTCAACTTTGAAAGTATATATTCATTGTAAAAAAAATAGAAAAAAGCGAGGAGTATAAAAACGAAAAAATTTAATTATTAGACATCCTATCCATTCAGAAACTGCCATTGTTGTCCTTTTAAGTGTATTTCCTCCCTTATTTTTTCATGCAATAAAATGCCATCTATTTTAAATTATATTTTATTATTTGTTAATTTAAAATGTAATACATACATTGAAAATAATTCAAACTTTTACTATTTGTAACTACTTCTTTGTCACCACCTGCACTTTGCATTATTTTCTTAATTTTTAGCATAAAAATAAGTAATATAAAAACTAAAGGTTTACAGCAAAAAAAAAAAGCTCCCACCTCTGATTCCCAATCTCCAGTTCCTCTCCCAGGGGCAAACATGTCACCAATTCATGAACCCTTCAGAGATAGTCTTTGCACACATAAGCATAGAGATCTGTTTATAGTTTTACCTGTATATAATAATAACATACCATACATTCTAGTCCATATTTTCTTTGTATATTTTAATAACTAAGATTATATCTTCATTAGTTTTGTACCCTGCTCCTTTTCACCTAACATTATATCATAAATATTTTACTGAGACTTTAAAAACTCTCCATAAATATCATTTTTTCTTTTTAAATTTTCTTTATTATTATTCAATTCTAGTTCTCCCATTTTCCCCTCATTACCCTCCCCTGCCCTACCCACATAAATATCATTTCAACTGACATTATATTCCACCCAAGGATGTGTTATATGACCAGTCTTTAATGTTGTACATTTAAATTATTTTTCTGTTCTTAGTTATTATAAACTAAACCACAGTAACCATTTATTTACATAAATACTTATTCACTTTCCTATTAATTTCCTCAGGAGAGATCTTAAAAATGGAACTGCTGGTCAAAGAGTAACTTTACTAAAACACAGCTTCGATCCATACCTCGATTTCATATCCATTATCTTATTTTATCTTCTAAATAAACTTGAGAAATCAAACTGAAAAGACAGAAGTTATTATTCCCATTTGATCAAGAAGGAACCTGAGAGCCAGCAATTCTGAGGATTTGCTGACGCCTCACAGCTCACAACTGAGACTCGGCCTCGGCCTCGTGCCCGCAGTGTTACCAGGTGTTCAAAATCCCTGCTCTACTCCTCAGCTGAATTCTTGGGCAAATCATGTGGCCTCTCCAAGCCACGGCATTTTTACCTTAAAACAGAAAAAATACCACCTACGTCACAGAGCCATAGTACAAATAGAATGAGCAGTTACCATACATAAATAGTCTGGCATAATTTCCTGGCCCCTGGGAGGCACTCGATAGATACTATTTCACTGGCCACTTTAATTTACTTCTGCAGTCAAATGTTGTTTAACTGTCCTCTGCCTGATCTGGGCTACATTATTTGAGTTTGTTTTACAATGAACTATATGCCTTCACATCTGGTAGAAGCTGAGTCGTATCCATCCTTACACCTGTCAATACCCGACCTGTAGTAAATCCTTAGGGCATATTACTCCTTTCAATAAACATTTAGTGAGCATTTGCCGTGTGCCAGCCTATCGATGTAAATGTCGTATTATTGTTCTTGATCTTTCTAATGCAGCTGTTTACACTCTTAGATTCCTGGAATTAGAAGGGATTTTGGAGTGGCAGCTTTACCATATAACAAAAAGCCTGGCTTTTGGTCCCCGCTTTTCCCAGTAACTCAATGTATGAACTTGGGCAAGTCACTTAAACTCTGAGCATCAGTGTCCTCATCTGTGATATGATAACATTATCTATCTTGCAAGGCTGCCGTGAGTTTTAAATAAGAGAATGTATATAAGTGCGCTCTGTGTATACACTGTGTGCAGAAAAATACATGTGCCCTCGTGTAGTATCAGCCTTTATTCGTTTTGCCTGCCACAGGTGTGAGAGTGGGGAGGAAGGCAAAAGAAAAAACAGTTTCAATTTCTGGCCCCATTCACTCCCCCTCATTTTACAGGTCAAAACTTGGGGTTCCATAAAGAGAAGTGATTTGTCCAAAGTCACACAGCAAATCATGACCAGAATTTCTGTTATCTCAAGACTCCAAGACTGAACTGGATGTAGCGGGTGGGGGGAAACCAACAACTTTAGAGTAAGGAAGCATTCCCCAGAGCCCCAGGAGTCTCTGACCCAGCACTTGCCAGGCTGTACTGTCAACCTCTGTTCATGTGCACACAGCACAGCTTTCCCAGTTGGTGGTGTGAGAACAGGGAGAGGCCGAGGACGGAGAGCTTCAGTGAGAAGGCACATTCAGATGTAAGCCCCCGAGGGGATCTTCTCAATATGAAGGCAGGGGCTACACAGACATGGGGAAGAGAGATAAAAAGCATCCTCGCCAGCAGCCACCTGAGGCTTATCTGAGCAGACAGGTCACTGCACACGGCACATGCAGAACCACTTGCAGGATAAGCATCAATCAAATCTTCTCTCTTTTGTGACAGTCACATAAATGATAGAGCTAGGTAGCTCAGTGCCTCCGTGACGAGAAACATAGATGAAGACCCAGGGACCATCTGGGAAGTCACTCCTGGTTCCTGGCTAGGGGAAAGAAGAAAATGGCTCCTTTAAGGGTTGGTGTGAAAAATAAATGTGTTTTGTCTCATAGGCAGCAGAAATAAGCACCTAAGGAAGGAGCCCACTTCAGCCCTGAAAAGAGCAGGGAGAGGAGAAGAGAGCCC
Source organism: Carollia perspicillata (assembly GCA_004027735.1). Lineage (NCBI taxonomy): Eukaryota > Metazoa > Chordata > Mammalia > Chiroptera > Phyllostomidae > Carollia > Carollia perspicillata. The sequence continues at coordinate 50,366 of PVKM010002565.1, read as the reverse complement.
TACAGTCTAGCAAGAGGATATTAACTCAATACATGCAGTGAATAAGTGAATAGATGAACTTCTCTCTTGATGGAAAAAGCACAAGATCGAGTCAAGAGACCTGGGCTGAGCACTCACTCTATCAGTCATTGTATGACCTTAGGTAAATCACACCCTGGGCCTTAGTTTCCTCACCTATATAGGAGTTAATAAAATGACTCCCTGGCAAACTGTTGTAAGAATTAAAACCAGTCTATGGGAGAGTGCTTTAGAAAATGCTTAATTTTTTTGTGTGTGTGTGTGCGTGCACGTGCACACACAGTCACACTTTATGTTTTCTTCTACCGGGTCATCCAGGGTAGTGGCAATAGCTTGGGGTTCCAAATCAAACAAACTAGATTCCGTTTCCAGGACCATCAATGATTAGCTGTGAGACCGTGACAAGAAATTGTACATGACTAAAACACAGTTTTCTCATTTGTAAAAGCATTATTGGAAAGACTGTAGTCCATGTTGGCAAAGCACCTAAATGGTATATGACACAGAGGAGGTGCTCAATAGATGTAATTCTGTCTTCTTATGGGGAAGATTTATCAGTGAGGATAAAGAGGGAGTTGGGCATAGGTGGACATCGCTCTATTATATCGACATCCTCCCTAAAGCCATACTCTACTAATTTGTCTAATTCAACCTTTCTTTCAATCATTCTCCACTGCCAACCCATCACCGCTAGCCCAGCCTACCTCCTCACTGTTTCCCCATAGAAACAGTAGCATAATAGCTACCATTTTTTGAGCACCTACTAAATGCCAGACTCTCCACCAGGGACTTCCAATGCCTTCTATCTTGCATACAATAGAAGCTTGGAAACATTCACTTCCTTCTTTGTCCAGACTGCAGAGAGAGAGCCTGGGTGTGACCACAGACAGAATGTAGGCACACCTGTGTAATAATAACATCAGTGGCCTTTCCCTTTTGTATAGTGCTTTATGGTTTATGAAAGTTCTTTTACTCATATTATCATGTTTGATCCTCACAACAATTCTTGGGGGTAGATGAGGAAATTGAGGCAGTAGTGTAGCCGCAGCTCAATTATTCATTCAATCAGCATTCACTAAGCACATACTGGGAGCCAGGTTCTGTGCTGCACTCTGGGGAGAGGAAGAGCAACCACAGGAGTTCAAGCTAAGATGGGAAACCTTTTTAAACTGCTGCCTCCCTTCATAACACAATCCTTTAGAAAATGGAGATTTATTTCTTGGACCAGAGATCATTTTAGATTTTTGGTGTCTCCCATACTGTTTTCGCTGATAGGAACATGCTTCCTTCCACGGCTAGCTGAAGTCTTCATGACTAGAAGTCTTCCCTGACCCGTCGACCTCTAGGAAAATGTCTCTCCTCTGGCTAACAGATCCCTAGGCCTTCCTATTACCACAGACAGGGCTGTTGGGGGACTTTCATTGTCTTCCACCCTTTATAGGCACTGAACAGGTGGGCCTCCACCTGTGCACACACACACACACACATCTAGCTCATTCTACTATCTCCCACCCCTTTCCACCTGGAATCTGAGAAATTGGGATGGAAGGGCCTGTCTTCCTCCCGTCTTCCTCCAATCTCTGTTAGCTTGCAGCGGCTGCTGCCCTGCCCGCCCTTAAGTCTCTTCTCACTCTTGGACTCCAACACGGAGTCAGCCCGCGGATGAATCTTTCTGTCCACGATTCCCTTCTCGTCTCGGATGCCGGGTGCCGGTGTAACAGGGTCCAGTGCCTGCACCCTCTTCTCATCCTTGTGAGGAGCTAAGACACTGCCGGTGCCTGGGTGACCGGGGACTCCATTCTGGGCCCCCCGCAGCTCTCCGCAGCCTACGTGCGGCCTCGTCCCCAGCCCAACCCAGCGCGCCCACCACCCTGCACTCTCCAAGTTCCCCGGCAGTTCCTCCCCCCGCGCCGGCAGACCCCCGCGCTATTCCGGGGCTCTCCACGGTCCACCTCTGGCCGGCACTCAGGCGCCCGCTGCCCACATCCAAGGCCGCTGCCTTCTCCCTCCACCAGCTCCCCGCCCCTGCCTCTGCGGGCCCGGCGGACCCGCTCGAGGTCCCACCTTCCCATTCTCCCAAGCTTCCCACCTCCAGCCCAACCTTCGCCCCCTGCTCAGGTTACCCGCCTGGCAGGTACCCAGCGGGGCTCCGGCTCCGCGTCCTTTCCGCTCCCGGCTCCGCACACTCAAATCTCCGGTCCCCGACCCGCACCCCTGCTGCTGCCCAGCGCCCCTTCCCCTCGTCACCTCGCTCCGCTCCGGCTCCAGACGAGCCCCGCCGGCCAGCCCCCTCGCCGCCGCTCGTCTCCTCCCCGCCACCCCGTGCCCTCCTCGCTCCTCTGGACCCTCCGGCTTCAGCCGCCCCCTCTCCACCCCTCCGGGGCCAGGTGCCCTCTGCCCGCGCGCCCCTCTCGGCTCCCTCCTCACACCTCCCCGCCCCCAACGCCCTGTTTTCCCCTCACGGCGCTCCCGCGGCCGCCCCCCATTTGCCCAGCCCCGCGCCCCCTTTCTTGCTCCCGCAGTCCCGCTGCCCGCTGCCCTCGGGGCTCCGGGTGCGGCCCTCGGGGTCCGGTAGACCCTCCCTCGGCGCCCCCGCCCCGGGCTACGCGCCCCTTCCTGCCGCGGTGCCCCCTCCTCAGCGGCCTCTCCCCAGCCCCTTCTCCTCCGTGAGGCCCCCGCTGCCCCGCGCTCCTCCTCGGTCAGTGCCCGTTCTCCGTCCCCAGCGCCCCGCGCCCCGGAGCGGTCCCCGGTCCTCCCCCGGCGGGGCGGCGGGGCCGCGCCCCTTACCTGGGACTCCGGGTGCAGGAGAGCGGCTGGCTCCCCAACGGCGCAGCGGGACGGCCGGACCGGGTGGCGGGCGGCGGGCGGCGGGCGGCGAGGGGCTCGGCTTGGTTCGCGAAGCGGGCTGGTGCCGATCCCTGCGGGTCCGCTCCGGTTCCCACCGCGGCGACTTCGGGCTGGAGGCTCCGGCTCCTGGTCCAGCTACCGCCGCGTCCAGGCCCCGCCCACGCCCCGCCCAGGGGCGGGGTCCGTGTTAGCCCCGCCCCGGTCCCCAGCTGCCTACAGGTGTTGGGAATTCACAATCTTGGGGGCCCTGAGCTCCTCCATATCTGGGCGATTGTCGTGATTTATCTTAATTTCCACACCTCGTTCCCCAGACTGAACTTATACGGTGACCAGAGAGTTTTGATGATAATGTAGGTGATGATGGGTACCGAGATTTGCCATTTCCAAAGCGCTTTCCTGTCTGTTATATCGCTTCATCCTCACTAACGCCTAGGAAGAGACGCAGAATCTGGACTTCTAACTACAAGAGGAAACTGAGCCAGAATCCTGGACATTGTCCTCTACCCTATTCCCTACATCCCATCAGTCTGGTAATTACACCTCTTTAACATAAACTACCTATCTCTTCCCTTCCTTCCTGTATCCACTGTCCTCACCCTGATTCAGGCCTCATCACTCCTTACCTGAACTAATACAACAGCCTCCTAAATGTGTCTCCCTGCCTCCACTCCCCAGTCCGTCCTCTACACCACCAGCCTGAGTGATCATTCCAAATGTCCCCATGTGTACCATCCACCTGGTTCAAACAAACAAACAAACGAAGAAAAAACACAAAACTTTCAATGGCTCCCCATTAACGGAAGCAGCCTAAAGTGCGGAAAGTATTCTTCCCTGGTCATTAGGAAGTCCCAACTCCACCAGAGAAGGCAAGTGTAGGAGGTAATTAGTCCTGTATCCGCACATCCTGACCCCCCTCAGGTGTGACCTCGAGTCTTCCCGAGGTCACAGGAGCCAGCCGCCAGCTTGGTTTTAGAATCACTGTCCTTTCCCACACTCTTCCCCCATCCCAAATCTCAGAGGTCTGAACTGGATAGCAAAACCATCTCTGGCCCAAGTTCCATTATGGACCTGTCTACAATTTGCCTCTCTAGTTTGGGGAACCTCCCAACTGACAGCCCCCTCTGGTGGTCTTGACTTCTTTGTCAGAATAATCCTTGCACTGTGCTGAGCTTCTCAGCCCCCTCCCTTTCACTCACCTCCCCACTGTCCAGCTCCCGGCAGCCATTTCCACTGTTCCCTCTGGAATCCTGTTCCTTTGTCAGCAGACCCTCCTACATCCTCTGCTTCTTCAGAGAGTACGCAGATTACTTCTTCTTTACTGAAACTTTACTCTCCTCCAGGATTTCTCTCGTGACCCCCCGCGAGAGGCCTTCTCAACTTTTCCACTCCCCTCACATCATAAACCCAGGAAGTGGGGTTGGCACTGCCACTCCCATGCTTGTAAAAAATTCCTTCTTTGCTGTCCAGCCATGTCTCCTTCCACCCCTCCCCATCAAGGACATCAGTTATGCCCATTTGCTTCTTACGCATTGATGATTTCAGCCCCTGGCTCCTGGACATCCTCATCAGCCCCTGTCCTGCCACCCTCCTGCTGACTTTCGTAGCCATGTGGCTTCCCGATCCCTCAGTCCTTGGTCTCCTCTTCACATCACCTCAGCCACTGGCTCCCGTGGTCACACTCTGAACTCTGCCATGACCCGGAACTAGTGCCTGTGTGATCTTTAAATCAAATGTCCTATGCTGCCTGCTCCCTCCCTCCCTTTCTCCCACAAGACCCTAATTTCCTCATGTCAAAATGGGTGTGATGATAACGATTATTCATTCTTCACAGGAATAATGAGATAATATATAAAACCTTCCTTCTACAGTTGCAAAACAATATAAGAACAGATGGCATTGTGTTTATGTAGCCTCAGGTCTTCTGATTACTTTCTCCTCCTTCCCCTGAAAGGCTATATATTAAAATGGAAAGAGCACAGACTTGGGACCAGACAGATTTGATTCTACTGCTTGCTTGCTGTGTGAGCTTGTGTAAACTACCTAATTTTTCTGACACAGGCCCCTAATTCTCATTTGTAGAAATAGCAATACTGAAAGCTAGCTCCCAGGGTCAGTGTGAAGATCAAATAAGTAAATGAGATAATGACTAGCAGCACATGACAGAGTACCAGGCATACAGTAATCATGCGATAAATAGGAAACACTGTCGTTATTATAACAGAAATGGTGCTATTTTTAACCACAACTACCTTCTGTGAAGGATAAACCCTAATGCACAGAAGGGCCTTTGTCCTACTTAGGGCCATGAGGAGTGTGAATATGTAAGTGTGGGAGAAGGGGAGGAACACTAAATTGCTCTGTGTGAAAAAAAGGAGAACAATTTGGGGTTCACCAGGCAAAATGGAAGGGAGAGGTACTAAAGAGAGCTAGGATGGGGAAAGGAAAAGGACGAGTAAGAAAACCAGTGTCAGGTTAGGCGCCACATGGGTAAAGGGTCAGAGGAAACCCTCCCTTGGCAGGGGGACAAAGGGGTGTTTAAACACTGGAATACATAAGGGATAGATTGTTTATCACACACCTAATGTACGGCTTCCTTGGCTTCAAGAATCCAGTAAAGGCCTTTATACTCAGAAGTGCTTTCTGAGACAGGGGAGCTGTGAGAGCGAGAAAGTAAAGTGAACAATGGGCTTTGTTTTTTCTGAGTTGAGAACGACTAGCAGCAGAGACTATGAGAGCACTGGCCCTACTGACATCGGCAGAAATCTCCAGGAGGGCTTTGAACTTACAAGGGTCATAACATGTGAGATCTGGGCTTCGATTCCATTGCATTTAGATCTTAAAGGGGCAGGGAGGCCACATTTGGACTGTATCATTTATGCCCCAGTAGCTACATTCCTACTGACTAGCAGATGACCACCAGAGAGCACAATAAGACAAATCTAATTACATTAGACTTTCTTCACTTCCAATTCCAAATGCCCAACTAAGAATAGCAAGAAAGATAAAATTCTACCTTTTCCCTTGGATCACATTGGTTAACAATTATAATCATTAAGACCTTAAAATACACTGGGCTCATTCACATCTTTTACCTCATTTAGTCCTCAATACAATCAAGCAAAGTATTGACTGAAATCCCTTTTTTTATAAATGAGGAAATAGAAGTCAGAAACTTTAAGTGGCTTGTCAAGGTTATATATCTGGTAAATAACAGAACCAGATACCATGTCTCTCTGACTCCAGTTCCGGGGTTCTTTCAATTACACCCCAGAATTATGGTTGCTCAGAGAACACCATTGTGATTACGAGTCCTACGAATAAAATTTCTTTAAATGTTTTTTAGTTGCTGGAGCAATCAGTCTTCTGTAGCTCCTGGTTTTTACATGAAATAAAAAAAAATGATGCTGTTTATTGAACGAGAATCAGTCACTTAGAAAAGGTAACAGCATAAGTGTGGATGTCAATTGAAATGCTCAGGTTTTCACAAGGTTCAAATCTACACTCCAGTGTGAGTCCCTCGTGGCCATCTAGGGACTGAGAAGTGTTGACAGGTCAAATGTTTTCACCTGATCCCATCAGTGGGTTGCCTCATGCAATGGGGGAGCTGGCCAGAAAAACCCAGCCAGAAGGTCACCAGAATCTGAGAAGCAGCTCTAGAAACATAGGGTCAGTGAGAGGAGTGGTGGAAGACAGAACTGGAAAGAGAGGCAGGGCCAGATGGTCTAAGGCCTCTTAGACCATCATTAGAGATTTGGGAATTTACACTGTGAGCAAAAGGTTTTAAACAATGGGGTAACATGTTTACATATGCATGTAAGTAAAATAGCTCTAACTGTGGTATGATGGATTAGATGAGAAGGGTAGGGAACAGAGAGACAGCAGATAGGGAACACAGAGAGTGCTGTAATAATCCAGGCAAGAGATGAAGAGAATCAGAACTCATAACACCAGGAAAAGTGGAAAGTAGAAGGATTTGATATGTATTGAGGAGATAAAATTCCCAGGACTTAATGACAGATTAAACGTGTGATATGCGAGAAAGGGAATTGGTGTAAGTGACCAGGTAGACAGTGAAGCCATTTACTGAAAACAATTGCTGCCTAACAAACCACCCCATCCAAAAATCAGTGGCTTAAAACTACAATAATTTCTTACTCCTTGCAGTTCTGGTGGTGGCTGAAGAGATCCACCCGCCGATTTTATCCGGGATCACTCACAAGCAGCATTCAGCTGGAAGGTCAGCTGGACTGGGAGGTCTCAGATGGCCTCACTCACAGGTCTGGCAGTTGGTGCTGGTTGAGGGCTGGATGCCATGGCTCTTCTCCATGTTCTAACCCACCAGTAGGCTGGACCAGCTTCCATGGTGGTCTTGGGGCAGTGTTCCAAGAGGGTGAATGTAGAAGATACCATCTCTTTTGGCCTAGCCTCAGAAAGTACATGACATCACACATACTGTATTCTATTGGCCAAATCAAGTCCTATGTCCAGCTCAGATTGAAAAGAGTAGAGAAATACACTCCACCTCTGACTGGGAAGAAGAGCGAAGCTACCTCACGGAGGGGCATGGATCCAAGGAAGGAAGGAATCTGTGGTCTTTAACCAGTCTCTCACAGGAGTGGGGATAGATTTGGATAATAGGAAAAAATAATGAGTATCTCAAATGCCATTTCGTTTACGAATCATTTCTTCCTTCTCTGTGCTTCAGTTTTTTCCTTCGTTAAATAAATAAATGGGAAGGTCCATTCTCTTCCCACCTGCATCAGTTAATGAGATGAAACTGGTTAAAATGCACACTGAGGACGCTGTCAATCACCAGGACCCACTGCTGTCAGCAGAGGTGAATCTGAGACGCACACAGGGAAACAGGCAACCATGAATAGTCAGACGGCAGACACCACCCATCACCCCTCCCCCATCCAGTCTGCAGATGCTTCACCAAAGCCAGCCCATTCTATCTCCCAAGGGCTCTCCATTCCATCCCTTCCTCTCCATTCATGTAACAGCCTCCTTACTATCCCATCATGATAGAATAGGACTCTTCCTAAACCCAGCTTAAAAACCCCTCATTTTGCCCTTGAAAGCCCATCTCTTTAATACACACCTATGGCTCCTTATGGTCTGGCTCCGCCCACACTCTAGCCTCATCACTGGACACTTCCCCATCATGCCCTGAGCTCCAACATTGAACTACTTGCAGTTCCCTGAATGTGACCTGCTCCATAACATCTCCATGAATTTGCATAAATTTCTTTCACTTGGAATGCCATTCATTCATTAATTCATTCATTCACTTACCCACACAGCAAATATCTCCTGAGTACCTACTACACATGGGGGTGAATAACAAATGGTCCCTGATCCAAACTTGTTCATTGTCTAGTGCAGGGCAGCAGGTGCTAAGATCTATTAGTCTGAGCTCTACAAGGACAAAGGCCACAACTACCCCCTGAATCATTCTTATAAGGGGTCAGAGGATATTTGCTGAATAAATAGGCATTAAATATTTACAAAGGATTTCTCACATTCACTATATCATTTAATTTTCACAATAAACCTAAGAAGTAGGGACTGATTGATACCATCTTAGATGTGAGGAAGAGATAATTAACCCATGGTTTCTTAACTACTGAAAATAGAATAAGCCAGGACTAAAATCAGCAATGTTAATGTATTTGGCAAGGTATGGCTGTGTTCCTCACTGTGGGGCATGTCAGCAAGGAGGCTGAGAGTCAGGCCAGGCACCATGCTGGGATGCAGGGCATGGGGTACAGACAGACTTAGGCTGAGCGGTCAAGGAAAAGCAGGAGTTCAACTCATGGAGAAGCAACCCAGGCAGATGGACCAGCATGAGAAAAGGCCCAAAGGTGTGAAATGATAAGAAATCTTCAGAGAACTTCAGGGGCTATGAATCTCTGAAGCATTGATGTGATGGGCACAGTTCAGGTGATGAGTGAGGTGGGAAGGTAAGTCGAAGCCAGAGGTCAGCCAGGGCCTGGGAGGCCATGCTAAGGAGGATTAAGACAATGTGGGGCTGTTACAGAGCTTTATCCGGGAGGAGGGCTTAACCAACTTCATGCTTTACACAGATCTAAGCTTGCACAATGGGAGATGGACTGGGAGTTCCAAGACACAGGGGACAGGGAGGCCAGAAAAAAGCCTGGTGCAGGGACTTACAAAGAGATTGAGATCTGAGCTGGGAGATGCTGTGGACTTTTGAAGGGACGAGAAGGACAAAATTTGGTGACTGCTGGAGTCTACATGGGAAGAAAGGAAATTAATGCAACTAGGAGAGATTTCTGACTTGGGTGGTTACCATTTTCCATGAGAAAGAAAACAGAAGATAGCCATGGGTAAAGGGGGATCCCGAAGAAGGGCACAGAACCCAGTGGTAAAAGCAGCAACTGAGTTGGAAATGGTAGCCATGATTGTCTTCACTTATTGTATTTGAATTTAAGCAAGCCTACCAGCATCTTAGGCCTCTCCCGCAGATCCTAGAAGCAGAATCTAGCCCTGTCAGGCAACTTGTCTCTACCTCTCTTACCCTCTGAGCCTCTCTTTCCCCAGTTATTAGAGAAAATACCCAGTCCATAATTTAACACTGACAATGACTAGACAGCACCCTGTTATCAGGGTTTTAGTTCAAAACCTGAGGAGCCAAAGAAGCATTGATTCTGGCCCTCCCTGATCAATCCAACATGGGAGACCCGCTACAGCGCTGGCATGTTCACTTTCATAGAGAGGGAGACTGCCTCTTCCAGGGTACACTGCTTTGTTTTGGGCAACTCTTATTCTTAGGAAAGTCTCTGCTGAAGTCTGCCTGCTTGTAGCTTTCACCCTCGGGTCCTAGTTCTTCAGCGTTATATCACTCATTCATTCATTCCAGAAAGATTTGTTGACCACTTAGTGTGAGAACACTTAGCAGTATTCTGGGCACAAGTGTACACAAACATGAACAAAACAGAATCTCTGGTCACACAGAGGTTATGAATACTAGGAGGGGCGACAAATGAGTAAACAAAATATATAAGGCAATTTCACTTAGTGATGAGCACATTTAAGGAAATATTCTAAGATTATAAGACATAAAGACTAGAGGAAGGAGCTGTCTTAGAACTAAGTACAGGGTGAGTACATAGCTAAATGACCAATTCTAACACCCCCAACTCTTGCAGGGTGTTTACACAGCAGTGGCATGGGCAAAACTATGGTCTGTGTTCAGGGGTCCTCACATCCATGAGCTCATCCTGGACACCACATTTTTCTTTGGTCTCCTTAGTTATCACTCACCACTGACCAGTCCCCTGTTTGGACCATCTCTGTTAAATAAGGAAATTGAATAAAACTAAACTCCATGGCTTCCTAAGGTAAACCAGTGTGGAATGGTAAAAAGAGACATAAGCTACCCTGGCTGGTGTAGCTCAGTGGATTGGGCATGGGCTGGGAACCAAGGGGTCGCCGGTTCGATTCCCAGTCAGGGCACATGCCTGGGTTCTGGGCCAGGTCCCCAGTGGGGGCCATGTGAGAGGCAACCACACATTGATGTTTCTCGCCCTCTCTTTCTCCCTCCCTTCCTTCTCTCTAAAAATAAATAAATAAATAAAATCTTAAAAAAAAAAAGAAATATAAGCTTTGGAATCAGAGGTTTGGGTTCAAATACAGATTCACCATTTGCTAGTTGCATGATTGAATTTCTCTTGATCATACAGGTTGCTCATCTGTAAAATGAAGATAAGAATTATTTCACTGGCTCTTTGAGTTAAATGAAAAGTGATAATGTATGTAAAATGTGTGGTGCATAATAGGATATTCAAAAACATCAGCTACTTTGAGAGATCTGGTAGCTCTTAACTAAGTTCATCACGCTTGCCAATGGTTTCCCACTTCAAATACACGCCCAGGAAACTGAAGAACAGTTCCCACTCAGGATCTATATCTCCGGCCGCCTTTCTAATTTTGGAAAAAGTCTCCCACTTGCCTCCTATTTTGCCTTTCTCACAGGGCGTGCTGAGGCTGAAAAATTGGCCCAGTGACCCTTGGCAAAGGTTTAGTCTTATACTCCGCCTTGTGCTCTAAATGGGAACTGCATCCTCTCAGAACTGACCAGTAGCCATGGTGCTGAAACGTTTCTAGCCTAAAAGGAAGGTAACTAACATTCCATTGTATTTATACACCACACTGTTCACCCATTGACAGACACTTGAGTTCTTTCCACTTTTTGGCTACTGTGAAAAACGCTGCTATAAGCACGGGTGTGTAAATAGTTATTCAAGTCCCTGCATTCAATTCTTTGGGGGATATACTTAGAAGTGGAATTGATGGAGTATATGCTAACTTTTTATTTTTGGTTTTTGAGGAATGCTGAAAATTTTGGGGGAAATGAAGATCTGGATATCAATTCACTAGTTTCTGTGCTCAGGTATCTCTCATAAAGTCTTTATGTTCCCCAGATTGAAAACTACTGTTCTGAGTTACACCTTGAAACACAAAGAAGGTAAAGCAAGTATGATGGGAAAAAAAAAATAAAACCCCATGAATTTGGAGTAAGATAGGGGTGGTTAGAAACCAGTACTTAGTCTGGAAACTGAAGGTAAGCCACTTCCATTTCAAAGTTTCCTTTTCCATAAAATGAGGCTAATAATACCTATCCCATAGGCCCACTGATGGAATACAGAGAATAGATGAAAAGAACCTACCCCAGAACGGGACAGTTCACCTGAATGAATGTACGTTTGGGGACCTTGGTGCACAAAACAGAGGAACAGCCTCTGCTCTAGACCATAGCTGCCTGGTGACAGCCACAGATGTGCAAAGAGGTAACTACAGTATGTGGTGTGAAGCCAAGATGTATGTATTGGGGGAGGGACATTTTATCCTTATGAGAAACGTCAGGAAAGACTGCAAAAGGTGGCTCAAAATGTGAAGGATGAGTAAAGAATTTTAGGCAAAGGATGCTAGCCGAGCAAAGACGCAAAAGCATAGAAGAACATGTGAGCAGAACTTGAAACAATTTGGTGTCACGACACAAAATGCAAAGATATGAACGGGGATAAATGAGGATGATGACACAGGCAGCTTCCTACTTAGTAAAGGCCTTCACTTTATCCTGTGCCTTGGTCTCATCATATACTTCAAATGCTTCTCCTATAAAATGGAGATTAGCATGCATCTTTCTCACCGGGCTGTCGGGACCAGAGGCAAACAAAATGGGGCAGCACGCATAAATCACTTAGAATAGTGCCTGGCACACAATGACACCCAAGTGTTTCCTACGATTAATACTATTATCTTGAAGGTGGCAGGCAAGGCTTTAAGCAGGGCTGCCGTTGTCACATTTGCATTTTGGAGAGCGGGGAGGATGGATTGTAGGGGAGAATACTGGTAGTAGACTAATTATGAGGCTTTCACAATACAGTCTAGGAAACAGCAAAAGCCTGCTTTGCGCTAAAACGGTGTGAGGATGGAGGGAACTCAACGATGTACAAAGTAGAAGAGTTGAACTCTAGGGGTCCATGTGAATGTGGAAGATGCAGGAGTGGGAAGAATCCTAGATTAGGCCCTCGAGGTCAGTTTGCTTGGCTGATCTCCATCCCTCCCTCCATTCTCCAATAACAAAAAGGCCATCACAATACATTTCCTTTTAAAGTTTTATTAAAGTGTAATGGTACAACCAATATTTATTATTTATTTTGTTAACCCCAGTACAAAAATACAGTTGACAACTTGACAAAAATGGCTCTGCCTAGGGCTTGAAGGTTTGAGTTTCTCCAACGGTAACGGGGAAGGCATGCTTCCAGCCGCGCCGAGTCCAAGCACACCGCCATTCCCGCACACACAGGCGTGCACACAGGGAAGCCCAAGCAGGAAAAGAGGAAGGAGGTTGTAGGGATTCAGGAAGAAGGCCAAAACTATTCCCAGGAGAAAAGAAGAATCAGGGTGGTCTCCTTGGTGGGGCCAGAATTGCTCATTTACATTCAGGGTTTGTTGTTTGAAATGATTAGCGATGTCTGCAATTTTAACATTGTAGAAAAGGTGCTCCTGGTCTCCTTCCACCACCAAGGTGAGTGAAGCAGGAGGATATGGAAAAAGATTCAAATACTGAAGTGCGAAGAGTAAACCTCCAAACGGCTCAAGTTTTTTCCTGTCAAAAGGTGCCGTCCTTTACATTCAGTGACCAACAGACACTGAGGTCAGAGGGGCAGGAGAAGGAAGTCGGCCACACGCTGCCGGAACCCACGAACATGGAGACCAGCTTGTTGGCAGAACTCTTCCACAGTGAGAGGGCTCTGACCCACGCGGGCGGGAGCCCGGTCCCCTGGCTGGCTCACCTCACCCTGCTGCTTTCCTTCCGGAACACTAACTCTGATGAAGGACGGGACACATTCACGTTACAACTCGTCTCCGAGATGTTTCTGCTGGTAGGCATCACCCGTCAGTCTTTCCTGAGCTTCCTTCATCCCCTGAACGACTGTGAAGTAAAGGTCGGGGGTGGGGGGAAGTATGAAGCAGAGCTTTAATATCTGACATCTGACAACCAATATAGATTTTTATGTTTTAGGAGAAATATGAGAGGAGCACGGGATCTGGAGTCAAGATCTAGCTCTGATTTTAGCCCAGGGCAGTCATTTCTCCCCTGTGAATTTGTTTTGTGCTACAAAAATGTCAGTAGTTCCTTTGCTTACCCTCCAGGATTAGAGTTGAACCCATCAGACTGCACATGTTCACTGACACTAGGGATAGAAAACATCTTCCTGCCGTCCCCATTGTATCTTTTGGATGAATGTCGCATTCATTTCCTTTCCTGTCAAGGTTACAGGTTACACCGATCTGTGAGTGCATGTGTGTGTGCTGTGAGGGGAGATGGTCTGCACTGAAGGAGGTGGTCTTTTCTATTATCACCTATATATGGTGGAAGCCAAGTCCTCGGGCAAAAGAGAAACCTGGAAAGAAAACCCTAGACAGATGAGAGATGAAACTTCGTGTCTATCTCAGGGGGTCCCTCTTGTGGATTTAGATTTCAAGGAGGGCAGCTCTTTCCGTACAGGCTCCCTGCACAATGGCAGGCCGGGAGTTAAGTAGGGCCAGAGTCTGTGAATCTCAGAAAGGAAGCCTATAACCTCATAAGAGCCAGGTAGTATATAGTCTGTTACTTCCCTTCTGCCTTGCCTAAGTCTTTAGGAAAAACAGGTTCCTGGGTCCCAGTGTCATGTTAGCTGAGCTAGGTGGGATTCAGGCAAAGGTCTGTGTCTACATTTAGACTAATGTGTTAAAGGATGATGCCAAGGTAGAGATGGCAGTGGTAACACAGATGAAATTCTAAAGGAAAGGTGAATTTCAAGGGTCAAGATTTGAGGACCTAAAGTCCAGCTGCTCTTCTCCATGTGGGAAATTTCCTTTCCATACCAACCTCCAGTAATCTGCATTTGGGTAAGGAAGATGTGACGGTGCGGATAACCTCTCCAGATCTCTCTCCTCCCTTAATCTGAGAAATAAGAGTCTCAAGGACTCAAAACATAAAGTGATCGACAACCTGGTATCATGGCAATGAGGACACATGGCAACTTAACAAAGAAGCCCCTTTTACATATGGTAGGGGCAACTTCAGAAGGAAAACACTGACAGCACATGGCATGAATTCCAGCCCCTACCTCTAGAGTGACAGCTCAAGAATTAGGGGGGGAAAAAGCATGACTGCCTCATGACTTCAACCTTTTTCCCTTGTCTGTGCTGGTGCTGTTCTTCCTGGAACATGCTTTTTGCATTTTTCTGCTGGTTAGCCTCACTCTTCAGTCAGTCACCATCTTCTCTAGCAAGCCTTCAGGACTCTCCATGTCGGGCAACCACCACCCCCGACCCCCGCTTCCATAGCCTGAAAGGTCCTTTGCCCATGTGTCCACAGAGACAAATTCTTATCCTTCTAGGTCCAGTTAAAGTTTACTATCTATAAAAACTTTTAGACTTGCCCTGGCTGGTGTGGCTCAGTGGACTGAGCATGGGCTGCAAACCAAAGGGTCACTGGTTCGATTCCCAGTCAGGGCGCGTGCCTGAGTTGTGGGCAAGGTCCCCAGTGGGGAGCACATGACAGGCAACCATACATTGATGTTTCACTCCCTTTCTTCCTCCCTTCCCCTCTCTAAAAAGAAACAAAAACTTAAAAAAAGAACAACTTTTAGACTTGAGCAGCTAATAGTTACCATACCCCTGCTTTGAATTCTCACAAGAGTAATATTAATGCAGAAGAAAAAAAACTATGTTCTGGACTGAAATCCTGGCTTTGTGATGTATCAACTATGACACTGCAGACAAGTGACTATTTCTGTGAGCCTCGGTTCTTCAGTTCCATGTGGACCAGTTTGCTTCCAAGTGAACTGTAAGTAGTTAGGGAAGGAGGTAAGACTACCTTTCTCCTATATTCTACACAGGATCTAGCCAAAAGCTAGTCCTGCAGGAGATGCTCAGCTAACATTTTGAATTGCATTTCCTACCATAGACCTTGTATGTTAAATTTATTAGCAACCCTCCCTCCTCTCTTTCAACATAACCATACCTTGCTCAGCACTGATGTAGAAATATTTGTAGCTGGGGTTTCCATTCTCATTGATAATTTCAGGACGCACCTTGCCACTGGGATCTATTGTAGACAAAATGGCACATGGGTTGCAATAATTACGAGAGGTACTTCAAGCTCTCTATAGTACACTAGGCTCTCTGGGAAATGAGACCTGCCCACCTTTGCAGCCCATTATCTCACCACCCTACTCCCTGTTTTATGCTGCAATCACAATGAACTCCTTGCAGTTTCCTGAATGCAACAGCCCCGCTTCATGTCTTGGCATGTGCTGTTCCTGCTATGTTCCTTTTCTGTTTAATAATGATGAAATTCTATATTTTTATTTGTATCCTCCATAGAGTCTAGCAGAATGCTGAGTAAAGACCAGGTAGTCATTAAGCATCTTTTATAAAATTGTTCCTGGTAAGACATTTGTCTGGTTACAGTATTCCATTGCCTTTGCTGCACTATGGTCTCAAGGGTAGGAATTCAGGCTTATCTGTATTCTTATAATGCCTCGCATAATGCTGGACTTGCAGCTGGTGCACAAATTATTGTTGGATGAATAAACAGATGGATCAATACTCCGTTACAAAAGGAGTTGGTTCATGGGAAGGGCTTTCCTTCAGACGTGGGAGTTCTGGCACTCAGAACTCCTCTCACTCTCTCTTGAAACTGGTTGTTGCGTGTTTTTGTTTTTCGCCATCCCAGTGTGGCTGCGCTAGGTGGGACGGTGCTTGGACTCACTTCTCCCTCCTTCCGTGTCATGGATCCCCAGATTAGGATCTTTTTGCCTTACCCAGGAAAAGAATCCGTGGAATATAACCCCCATCAGGGCTGAAATCTTCATCCTTGGGCTCCTCTTCGTCCTATTAAGTGTAAACCTTAAGTCAGATCACGTCTCCACTCTCCTCAAATCTTTTTCAGTGGTTTCTCCTCTGGCTCAGGGTAAAGCCCCCAAGTCCTTGCTTGCAGTGGTCTGAGAGGCCCTGTGCGATCTGCCACCTGGGCACTTCTCTTAACTTCACGTCCTACCCCTTGTTCAGCCTATTTCAAGCACAACAACTGGCTGGCAGTTGATGTCATTATTTAAGCCCGGCATGCCCCTAACTCAGGCTTTTGTACTTGTTTTTACCCTCTGCCTGGACACACTTCTCCCATTATCCTTACAGCTCACTCCCTTTTCTGCTTCAACTCTTTGCTCAAATGTTACCTTCTTTGAAAACTATCTTTGCGAACTACCACCCCCGCCCTTCATCTTTAGCTATGGCATTTACCACTGTCTGATGTCTGTTTGTCTTCCCATATTCAAGTCCCCATGGGTAATTTCGATGAGGGCAGAGAGTTTTGTTTTGTACTTTGCTGATTCCCAAAACATCATTGACTTGTACATAGTGTTTCTCGAGTGCATGAATTTACGAGACTGATGTTTTAGCTACAGTTGTGAAGTTATAGTCCTCTCAGGAGATATGATCACACAATTAGCTTTCTTTTTAAAAACCTCCAAAGTTGGAGAATGATCACTAAAGACATTTCTGTTTCCTTTGAGAAGTGGTTCTAACTTGCCACAGAAAGTGGCAATGAGTTCATATGCATAGGAATCAAGAGTAATTCTGTAATTCATGGTGTGGTCCCCACTTTAGAAATTGCATGGAGTCATTTCTTCAGATAATGTAACTTTGCCTTGAGTGAGGTGTATCAGCATTCAGGCTACCCACCAGTTATAAAATAATCCCTTAGTTGCCTCGACTTTTAACTGTTACTGTGTTTAGAAAATTTCTAGCACTATGTTTAAGTAAACATTATTTTATAGAAATTTAGGGCTAGAAGTATCACCATAGTGCATCCAAGCATCCCACATTTGAAGGGTACAGCTTACAAGGCAGCACAGCCATGCCACACTACCTACTTTTATCACTTATTAGGCTCTACAATCTTGACTAAGTCACCTCCTTCAGGCTTAAGATGCTCTTTCTGTAAAATGGAAACAGTACAAATGGCCTAAAAAGCCCTTCTAACTCTATGATCTGATATGCTGATTTGGGAATCTGAGACCTGCAGTCTATGTGAAGTACATGAAGGATAGCTAATAAATAAACAAAAAGGATGTCCATACAAGCCTAGGACAGAGGAGGCTTTCCACTGAATCACATTTTGCAGGAACTTGCAGTCTGCATGTGTGACTTTACCTTTAGATCAGCTACACAAAGATGTAAAAACATGTCATAATCATAGACGAAGAATGAAGAAACCTTGAAATTCAATCATCTTATCCAAGCCCACTGATCCTAGTTCCTCCCACAAGTGGAGGCTGATGGCTTTCTGCTGTATCTGATACAAGTCTAAGAGTCAAATGTCAAACACATACATACTAAGCAGCCAGCTCTGCTAAATAAGATTTTATATCATCAATAATGGTAATTCTAAAACAGCACAAACTTAATATTATAGCAGAAAGGAGATACTCTAGAAGTCTTACCTCAAGATTTACCATAACAAAATTATGAGAAAGCTCTGAAATTTCTTTAGACTCTGCAAATTTGGGCTTTAAAGCTAGGAGGAAAAGAAGATTTTGTAATAGAAGAAAACATCATTGTTATCTATGTACTAAATGTACTAAACTCTCATTGGCTGAGCTAGTTCATAGAACTAACCCTTAAATCAGAACATTCGAAGTCTTACTTCTGCCACTTACTTGCATAGTTATGTAACCTTGAGCGACTGACTCCATTTCTCTAAAGTTTTAACCCAATTTATAAAATACAGAAAATGATGTAAAAATTAAAAATTAACTACTTGCTTTTTTACACATTTCAATAATTTCTATTGAAAAAGTGACAGACAACAGAGTAACAATACCACTAATGTATATATATAATTACACTAACTATTTACACTAATTTTATACTCCTTTTCCAACTACAACTTTATTAAGTATAACATAACCAAAGAAAAAAGTCTGATTGAAAAGTGGCAGGGTGGTATAGTAGAAAAAAATACATGCTACAAAGTAAGATAACCTTGGAATCTAATTTGCTTGTCAAGTCTTCCAGGAAGACTTTTCTAAACTTCTCATGTCTCTTTCTATACATTTCAGCTTCCTCTGACATTTACTGTCCACATGACTATCGTAGCACTAATTTCATACTCTACTTATCTTCACTGCCTCACCTTCCAACCCCCTGCAAATATAATTGCAAATTTCTTGGGGGCAGGGAATCTGTCATATATTTCTTTGGTATTTCTTAAAGGAATCAGCAGTCACTGGGCCAAAGTCACTGCTCATATTTCTAAAATGCTAATATTTGAGAACACATATGAGGTTTGAGCATTTGCACTTACCTTTGCATGCTCCACACCAGGACTTATGGATAATCACCATCAGGGGCAATCCACTTAAAAACAAAATGAAGAAATCATAAGCTAGCAATTCCATTTTTTAAAAGATTTTATTTACTTATTTTTTAGAGAGGCTAAAGGAGAAAGAGGGAATCTCCAGATTCCCAAACTGATGGAGACTACAGATGTCCAGCACAGTGTTTATTGACTTTTTTGGTTGGAATTTTTTCCTAAAGATTTTATTTATTTATATTTAGACAGAGGGGAAGGGAGTAATAGAAGGAGAAACATCAGTGTGTAGTTGCCTCTCTTGCGCCTCCTACTGGGGACCTGATCTACAACCCAGGCATGTGCCCTACACTGGGAATCAGTCTAACCCTTTGATTTGCAGGCTGGCACTCAACCACAGTGCCACACCAATTCTACTTCTACTTCTTCATAACTATCCTACTAATAAAAATGACCAACTTATTAAGATTAATGGACAAAGACATTTATGTAGTATAATTTCAATTTGGAGAATTTCAAGACAACCTATTCAATAACATTATAACAAAATTATTGATAAATCCAGACATTCCTGTAACCTTGCAAATTTGGGCTTTAAAGCTAGGGAGAGCCCTGACTGGTGTGGCTCCTTGGGTTAGGGCACTTGTCTGGGTTGTGGGCCTGGTCCCTGGCTGGGGGAGTGCGAGAGGCAACCAATCAATGTTTCTCTAGCACATTGATGTTTCCCTCTCTATGTACTTCCCTTCCCTTCTCTGTAAAAATAAATAACTAAAATCTTAAAAAAAAGGAAAAATGGTAGGGAGAAAAGACTGTAGAAGAAAACATCAAATTTAAATGTTAAGGTTATATAATCATTGAAAATGTTAATGAAAATTTTCATTGGTATGTTAAATTAAAATCTAGAATATAAAATTATTATCTGTAGTTTGGTTTTAATTATGCAAATATGTACAGAAAAAAGAACCCGAAGGAAATGTACCAAAACATAATAGCAGTTATCCCTGGGTAGTGGGATTGTGGATTTTACCATATCTTCAATTTTCTACAATTAAATGTAATTTTTATAATCAGGAAGGAAACTCCCCCCTTTTTTTTAAGATAATGAGTAACATATCCATCTGAACCAGTCTTGGTCAGTTGAAAGTCTAAGTTCTAAGACTCAAATGACAACCTGCAGGAGGGTCCTAGGTAAGCAGCCTTCATCCAGCCACTGTATCAGCATCCCATCACACACCGTGTAACACTACTGAATTGTACTAGTATTTATTGTTTACATATCTCATCCACCAGACTTGGAGCTGCCTTAAGGAACTCAGCTGTTTCTACATCCCCTACATCTGGCATATAAAACCATAGCAAACACATATATAACATTTACTATGTACTGGACACTATTCTAAATATATATAAATAACTAATTTAGTAAGTATCAAATGAATTATTCAGCTCATCAGAAGCCTACTACAAATCTGGGATGGATTTCTGCCTCTAATACTTGAAAAGCTTATAAAACAAATGAGCAGGGCAAGCTTAAGTATGAAGTGGGATCTAGATGACTGTAATAGCCAAAATGTGCTACTTTTATTATACAACCCTGTGCTACGTGCTTTGAATGCATTATTTTATTTAAATCCTTATAATAATCCTTAAATAGATATTACTAATGGTTTCGTAATAGATATGAGAAACTGAGACTCCCAAGAGATAATTTATTTGGCCACATAAAATCTAGGTTCTTCAATTTACTAATTTGTAAGTCTGACTTCAAAACCAACGTTCTTTCTGGCCAGCACAGTCTACTTTAACTTAGAATGGCAATCCAAAATTCACGGGCTTATACTCAACTTAATTAATAACCAATTAACTTAGAATCAGAGAATGCAGGTTGGTAAAAGACTTAGAGATTTCTTAGTCCAAACCTCCATTTCACACAGGAATCCTCTCATGTATCAGAAACAAAAGGTGGTCCACATTGTGTGAAAAGCAAGAAATACATCACCAGCCAAAGCAGCCCATCTCTTTAACAGCTCCACGCACTTACAGAGAAGTTCAGAATCTTTTGCTCTCTCCTTTCTCCGAAGCAAACTAGGCTATTGAGGCTATTTAGAAGGCTATTAAGCCTTCTAAAGCAGAGGTCAGCAAATACAATCAGCAGATCCAATCAAGCCCACTGCCTACTCCTGGAGAGCTGTGTGATACAAATGGTTTTCACATTTTTAAATGGTTGAAACAAGTCTAAAAGAATAGTATTTTGCAAGGTTAAAATTAAATATAATTCACATTTCAGTGTAGTTTTATTAAAACACATCCACACTCACTTTTTTATACTATCACTGCTTCTGTATTACAATGGCAAAGCTGATAAACTGCAACAAAGATGCTTTGGTCCACAAAGCCTTTTGGCCCTTTGCTGACCCTTGTTCTAGAGTCAGTTCACATATTAATCCCTCTGTGAAGACTTTGCAAAATGACCTTCTCTCAACAGCTAGGTAGTCCTTTCCCCCTCTGGGCTCTCAAAGCATTCTGCGATCACCCTCTAACCACCAGCCAGCCCCTTACATACTATAATCATCTGTTTTCTTGTCTGTGTTTCCCACCAAATTAACTTTTCAAGGGCAAAGACCTAAATCATCTTTGAAAATCACAAGCATTGGTAAGATAGGTATCTATCATTTGTTTAATGAAATCAATGAAAGAAAGACAAGTTTAAAGTGACATTTGTCTTGAAATACAGAATGAAGCACAAGTTACAGCAGTTATAATATAATCACTCACTTCTCACTAAACACTATCTAAGTAATATTAAAGTCTAAGGCACAACAGTAATATATAGGGGTGGACAAAAGTAGGTTTACAATTGTAATAGAAATAAATACAATAATTAGTGAAAAATAATATGAGAATAAGCTTTCACATACTCACAACTGTAAACCTACTTTTGTCCACCTCTGTATATGTATCTAAAATGTTACATTAAATAGCCCTAGTTGGGTGGCCGGGTTGGTTGGAGCATTGTCCCACACACCAAAAGGTTGCAGGCTCAAGCCTCAGTTGGGGTGCATACAGGAGACAACTGATGCTTCTCCCTCACATTAATGTTTCTCTCTCTCTCCCCATTCCTTTTTCCAAAAAGCATATCCTGGCATGAGAATTAAAAAGTAAATAAAATAAAATAAAAATGAAATGTTACATTAATCACATGAAGCCCCAGCCGGTGTGGCTCAGCTAATTGTAATATCATCCCCAACACCAAAAGGTTAGGGGTTCAATTCCCAGTCAGGGCGCATACCTAAATTGTGCATTCAATCTCTGGTGGAGGCGTATGGGAAGAAACCAATTGATGTTTTTCTCTCTCTCTCAAATTAATAAACACATTAAAAATAAATAAGTTAATTTAAAATAAATTAATTAAAAAATAAATTACATGAAGAACATTGTTACATTAAGTGCAAGAGATTCCAGCCAACTCTCTTCTTCTAAAAGATTTTATTAGACAAAATAATCTAATGGTTATGTCATTTATTTCCACTAGAATCAAAGCTTCCCAAGGACAGAAACCAGTGGATTTATCTGTGACCCTATACCCCAGCAGAGACACTAGCAAAAAGTTTAGGTCTAATACTCAAAAACTATTTGTGGTATGAAAGAAGAGCCAGTGCAGATGTAGAACGTGCCATCTTCAGTTTCCATTCATAATTGTTTTAAAACAATTCATCCATCCAGTCTGCTCTCCCACAATTCCGATGGAGGAAATCAATGAAGTGTGGTATCTCAAGAACTCAATCTAAACAAGTCCTGTCCACCAGAGCTCTGTCCTCTGGAGAAATTTGCCAAGGTCCTTTAAGTTTGTTCTCCCTTCTTTCTAGTCTCAGATTATACCCTAAATTCAAGGTCTGACACAGAAGCATTATGCAAAGGGCGAATCAGTCACAACAGTTCTGGTATCACACATCGATATGCTCTAAAGACCCAGATTATTCTTCCCAAAGAAATACAGTGCAAGAGAGGTCAAACAAGTAGCCATGGCTTTCCCCCAATCCACTATGGTTAGTGCAGGCTCTGGCTCAGATACTGTAGAAACATGTTGGCCAACTGAGGCAGGTTCTCATTGTTGGGATGCATTTTGGTGTAGGAAATAAACTGGCGTCGGAGGCGACTCAGTTCTGCCATGGTTAAGGGCCGAGTAAACCGAAGGTGCTCCGTGGTGCCAGGAAGCTTAAGCAAGTCTCCGGGGACTGCACTCTTCTGAGCTTCCATCAGTCCAGCCAACACCTGGCTCGTGACCTGATCCAATTGGTGCAGAAAGCTGCCAGAGGCAAGGGGTTGGGACTGTGTAGACTGATGAGGTGGAGGAGCACGGTTCTCAAACAGAGCAGCTCGGATCTCTGCCAGAGGCAATGGCTCCTCTAAGCCCACCAAGGTGAACAGGGGTCTGTCCCAGCGGTTCCGAGAGTCGGGAACCTCGAAGCGCAGCATTAAGGCTTCCAGAAGTTCCGCGGAGTAAAAGGCACTGGACATATGCTTTGCAGATTTCTCCGAGTCCGGAGTCAGGAGAGCTGAAAGATCTGCTGCCCCGGTTTCCTCCGGCTCCAGTTCCTTAGATACCCGTGCCTGGGCTTTTCCATTTACTATCGAGTCCACTGCTCCCGATTCCCTGAGGAAACCGGTGCCCGCTGCCAGAGGTCTCCCCTTCTCTTCAGCGCGCGGCCGCCAACTCCCACTGACGTTCTGGCTCCGACCGTCCTCCACGTCTGCCACCCGAGGTCCCCGGTTCAGACTACCTGGCTGTACGCAATAGATTAGGCACAATGGGGTGCGCGCCGCCCGCGCCAGACAGTAGAGCTCGTAGCGGAAGCCCTTGATGTAGTTAAGCGAGTCAAGGATGACCACATCGTGACGACTCAAGCGCCGCTCTACCGCGGCGCGCAGGGCCCCACGCAATGCCTTCTCACGAGCGGAATCGTTGTAGATTGTCGCATCCTCCGCGCCCAGCACCGCCGCGTCGTCCACCACGTATACCGCGCGGCCCTCAGCCGCCAGCACCCGGCGGAGCTCCTCTGCGCGTCTGCTCTTGCCGCAGTACGGCAGACCACAAAACACAACAAGCGGCATTCTCCCCAAGTGCAGCCTTGAGCAAGCACGCGCGGCAATTTCCGGGTTGTCGACGGGGGTCAGGCGCAACCCGGAAGTAAAAACTGAACTTCCGGTGACCATTTGCGCTTAAAGGACCTCAGCTCTGTTGCTATGAAAGCAGTTCTAGCCAACTAGACCCAGGTTTGTTTTGTTTTTCAAGATTGTATTGTTTTAAAATCTATTTTTAGACAGAGGTAAAGGGAGAGAGAAAGAGAGGAAGAGAAACATCAAACATCAGTGTGTGGCTGCCTCTCACACGCCCCCAAACCCGGGACCTGGCCTGCAACCCAGGCACGTGCCCCTACGGGAATTGAACCATTGACCCTTCGGTTCCCAGGCCCGGTGCTCAATTCACCGAGCCACACCAGCCATGGTTAGACCCAGTTCTTGTTCTCTCAGAAAGGAGATAGGGACGAGAATGGCATTATCTATTTAAGTCAAATGTTATA
The DNA here is from genome assembly GCA_004027735.1 of Carollia perspicillata. Taxonomy (NCBI): domain Eukaryota; kingdom Metazoa; phylum Chordata; class Mammalia; order Chiroptera; family Phyllostomidae; genus Carollia; species Carollia perspicillata. The sequence goes on along the minus strand of PVKM010002565.1, from coordinate 26,024 downwards.
GGCCTCCCGGGAATGTTATCACCCTGCAGTCAAAGACTTGGCCCATTCATTTCTAATGGGGCCTTAATGTATATTAAATATTGCAAAACAATAGGAACTGTATTTAGCATATAGAAGACAATTCACAAATGCTAGTTTTCCTTCATTCCTTACACCCAGTGACTCTCAACAACTGTTTATTCAATAACCATTTCAATCATTCAACATCTCCATGTTTGGGGATTCAGAGATGAACATAAAACAGTTCCCCCATAGGAGATCAAGGGTCTGACTGGGAAGAGTTAGGCACCTGTAAGCAGAATAATATATACTATTAATGGATGGTAGATGGATGTACAAAAAGGTTGGGTTGTAACAGTACTGAAAAGGGAAAAAACTGCCCAGAAAGATAGCTGAAGACTTTATCTAGAAATAGTCATTTGATTTAGAACTTGAAAAACTAATAGGAATTTTTCTCGTGGGTAAGCTTGCCATGTAAAATAAAGGATGCCTAGTTAAATTTTAATTTCAGATATACAACACAAAACGTTTTTAATATAAGTATGTCTCAAACATTACAAAGGGAATATTTAAACTGATCATTTGCCTGAAATTAAAATTTAACTGGGCATCTTTTATTTTTATTTGTTAAATCTAGTCATGCAGGTGTGAGACTCAGAACTATAAAGCTGTAGGATCTGTTGTAGCAAAAGCAAGCACAGTAGTTTGCAGAAGTGTGTTTCTGTGCAAGTATGTGTATGTATAAAGTAGGTGCACATACATATTGGGTCTTTTCATCTCTCCAGAACACTACAGTAGTGAACATTCAAGTCTTGGCTCTGCCATTTACTAGCTGTGTAAACTATTGCCAAGTTATTTAACCATTCTGTATCTCAATTTCCTCCCCTGTATGACAGTTTTTATTTCACAGACAGAAGCGACCTCAGAGGTTATGAGGATTAAATGAATTAATGCATGCACAGCACATCCCTCCCCTACTCCACCCTTTTCTTCCCCTTTGTATCAGTTTTCTGTGCATAGACTAAACCTACTTGGAACTTAATGTGAGGCCAGTAGGCAGTGTGGTTTACTGGTTGAGTGCAGGCTTGGAAGCCAGAATGCCTGCATCTGAATCTTGGTTTCACCACTTACTAGCTGTGTTATCTTGGACAAGTTACTTAAGTGCTCTGTGCCTTAGTTATCTCCAAAATGAAGATAACAACAGTATCCACCTCAGAAGAGTTCTTAGGATAATTAAATAAACTAATTCACATAACTCAACATCTGGTACATAGTAAGCACTTAATAGATGTTAGACAGTATTATCATTGTTGTTATCAGGCAATACTCAGTTCTTGCTCTGCTTTGGCATGACCTTCACCGGAAATTAATGCTAAATGGAAGTCTGAAAAGTGTTTTACCACCATAAATAACCTAAAACCAAATCTTGTACCTGGCAGCTGCTTCTTTCTTCCCATCTTCTAGTGTCCTCCAATGAATATGATCTCCAAAACCTAGAAGGAAAGAGTCTTATAAACATTCACACATGAACAAAGAGCAAAGACCCAAGAAAGAAGTATGGCATGTTCACCCATAAAAGGCTTTCCTCTGTCAAGAGCATGGTGTTCAAGTCCCAGCTCCACCACCTTCTAGGTGTATGGGACCGTGGACAGTCCCATACTTCAAGCTTCACTTCTAAGACCTGTAAAATGAAAATAACATTGCCTACTCGTAGTTTTTAAGGAACTTAATGTCTGTAAAATGCTTTGTAACCTAACACAGAGTATGGAAATAATACCATAAGAATGAATGAGAATTTTCCACAGAGTAAACATAACCCTGGTCGCCAATGAATCATTACTAGTTGAAGACAATACAAAAACACGACTTTAGAGTCAGAAACACATGGGTATGGACTCTACTTCCTATCAAATATGTGAATTTTGTGACTAAAGTAAGCTCTGCAAGTCCCAGTTTCTTTATCTGTAAAATCAAGATAATAATACTTACCTCCAAGAGTTGGTGTAAGAATTAAATGAGACAGTATTTTTAAAGCTATTCTTGTTTTTATTTCCCACACTTCAGCTAGAGTGATATTTTAAAATCACATCTGTGGTAAGTAAAAACTTTTCAGAGGCTTTCCAATGCCCTAAAAAGAAAGGTCAAATTCTTGTAGCAGGACTTACAAAGCCTTTTAGAATACTGCACTTGCCCACCTCTCCAGGCTCACCTTCCATACTTTTCCTAAAATCCTACACACAAAGCTTCTTTCATTTCTTTAATTGCAGTATGCACTTTCTCTCCTTCAGCTTTCACAATCACAGCTCCTTCTGCCTTTCTTTCTACCCTCACCTCCAATTCATTCTTCAGATATAAACCTAAAGGGCATTTCTTCTGGAAAATTTTCCCTGATTCCCATAGCACCCTATTCATGCCCCAAGACGGCACTTCCCAGGCTGAACTGTAAATGTTGGATGTGTCATGGTCTCCCTCACCCCAGAGGGAATTCCCTAAAGGCTGGGACCGTATTTGTCTTATTCCCTCCTGTTTCTTTAGCACTCGGCACTACATGTGGCCAAAGTAAGTGTTCTATAAAGTATTCATTGAGTATATGAATCTTATTTTGGCCATAACATAATAACTTAATTTTATATCTGAAAAATGTTAATGACCATAATAATGGCTAGCTGTTATTTATCGGTCACCTTATATATGCCTGGCACACCACGCCTGTTAATCTCATTTAAATTTGGCAATAATTTACAATAATCCTTTTTACTTGACCTCTCTATACTTCCATTTTCTCATCACTAAAATAGGTATTAACAATTAGTAAATGAATGACAATTTTTGTTATTCTTTACAGTTGAGACTTCCGAGGTCAGAGAAATCACATAACCTGTACCAGGACACCTGGTAAATGGCCAAGCTCGGATTTAACCTTAAACTTTATGACTCTCACTTACTATACTATATTTTAGGCCTCTCTTTCCCAGGGATAAATTCAAATTTCCATCAGTGTTAACAGAAAAATAAACAGCCCATTGAGATTAGCACATGGGGGCAGAGTCCAAACTAACCATCATCCCTTTTTATTCCCAACAGCACGGCGTGTTGGCTAAGAGAAAATGTGTCACCTGCCTACAGCACAAAGTCTAACCCTAAAGCGTGAATGATTAAGGAAGAGTGAAATTGAGAAGATGATCAGAAGAATTGGAAGGTACCTAATGAGAACCCTACCATTCTACTTGTCAATACCTACCTAAACTCAGGCAACTTGATCCTGCTTTGGCAGGATGCCAGACTAGACAGTCAATGAAATCCTAGATAAAATGGACTTTCAAAATGTACTCACAGTGATGAACACAAACACAGAGTAAACTAAAACCAGATGAGGAACCATGAGCAACAATCAAAAGGTAAGGCACACATCCATTATATGTAGCAAAATGGAGGAAACAAACCTGAGACTCCATATTAGTCCACTGTCAAAAAAAAAAAAGACTGTAGTGATTCCACGTCAATAGTACCCCCTGGTTTCCAGATTAATCAAATGCCAAAGCTTTCTAGAGAAAAACATACCCCACTTTAGGTTTTCAGGATAGCCAGTGGTGAACAACCATTACGAGCTCACAATCATAGATACCCAAATGTGTAATAAAAACACAAGTCACCACAAGGAAGAGTCTGCAGAGGAAAAGATAGATTTAGAGCCCTAAGGATTCAGATATTAGAATTATCAACCACAGAATACAAAACTAACTATGCATGATCATTTAAAGAAATAACACGTGGGATCACAAAAATGGGCATGCAACACACAAAATAGTCAAATATGTAAAGGCACAAAAATAGAACTATTAGAAATTAAAAATTTAGTTGTTGAAATACAAAAATCAATGGGTATTCAGGGATAAAAAGAAATGAGTTATTAGGCCACAGAAAGACAAGGAGGAAACTTAAATGCATATTGCTAACTGCAAGATGCCAATATGACAAGGCTACATAGTGAATGAGTCCAACTATGACATTCTGGAAAAGGCAAAACTATGGAAATAGGAAAAGGATCAGTGACTGCCAGAGGTTCATGGGGACTGGGGGAATGATGAATAGGTGGGAAAAGGAATTTTTACAGCACAGAAACTATTTTATATGATTCTGTAATGGCCGATACATCTTGTTATAAGCTAAATTGTGTCTCCCCTACCACATTCAATATGTTGAAGTCCCAGCCTCCAGCACCTCAGAGTGTGACCGTATTTGGTAACAGCTTTTTTTTTTAATGGATTTGGTGACAGGCTTTTTAAGTGGTAATTAAGTTCAAGTAAGGTCATGAGACTGGATCATAATCTAATATGTCTTATAAAAACAGACCAGGACAGACACACATAGCAAGAAAACCATGCGAAGACACGGAAAGAAGGTGCTCATCTACAAGAAGAAACCAACCCTGCCAACCACATGATCTTGCTTGAACTTCTAGCCCCCAGAATTGTGAAAAAGAATTTTCTGTTGTTTAACCGAGTCTGTGGTATTTGTTATGGCAGTTCTAGCAAACTAATACACATGTCATTATATGTTCATTAAAATCCACAGAATGTACAGCACAAGGAGTGAACCCTAATATAAACCATGGACTTTAGTTAATTCTCATCAATTGTAACAAAGTACCACTAAATGTAAGATATTAATAATAGGAGAATCTGGGGGAGGGGAAGGTAGAGGGGTGAGAGCTTACATGGGAACTGTGTTTTCTGCTCAATTTTTCTATGGACCTTAAACTGCTCAAAAAACACCTAATAATTAAAAATAATTCAATGGGTAAGTTAAAATAGGAAATTAGAGACAGATGTAGAAATAGATTAGAAGTTATCCAGAATGCAGCACAGAGGGATAAGGAGATAGAAAATGTCAAGAAGAGGCCAAGAGATATAAGGCAGATGAAGAAACAGATTAGTGTATGTAAAACTGGAGTCTCAGAATGAGAAGATGACGGAAAGGGACATATTTGAAGAGAGAAAACATCACTGGGGTGAGACTGGGTGACAGGAGAACAAGAACAGGAGGAAAATATACTTTTTAAAAGATGAAACCATGTTAATATATTTTATTTTTTAAAAGATTTTATTTATCTTTAGAGGGGAAGGGAAGGAGAGAGGGAGAGAAATATCAGTGTATGGTTGCCTCTCATGTATCCCCCGCTGGGAACTGGCCTGCAACCCAGGCATGTGCCCTGACTGGGAATTGAACCATGATCCTTTGGTTGGCAGGCCCATGCTCAATCCACTGAGCTACACCAGCCAGGGCTTCTGTGTTAATATATTTAAAAAATAAATTTGCATTTTTTTCTAAAATAAAAAAAGATAATGAGAATTTTCAAGAATGAAGATAAAACAGGAATGTGTAGATGTAAGAAGCACAATATATAACACCTTGGGCAAATTACAAAATCAAAATACACACAGTTACATTTTAGTTAAAATGCAGAATAACAAAAACATTAAGATCTTAATGTATTTCAAGGGAAAAAATATTATATTTCCTACAAAAGATCTATAATTTGACTGACAGAACCAAACCAGAAGTCAGAAGACAGCAAAATATATTCTTCAAAATACTGAAAAAACATCTTTAAACCTAGAAATATGTGCCAAGCAAAACTATCTTTTAAAGACAAGGGCAAGATGGGCATTTTTAGGTAAACTGAGATTTTTTTTCCACCATCAGGTATTCACCACTTGTTGTCTCGATAAATAAATACTTATTGAGCAGTAGTACTGTGTAGTGGTTAAAGGACTGGATTCTGGACCTAAACTCCCTGAACTGAAATCCCAGTTCTGAAGCTCATGAGCTTTGTGATGTTGGGCAAGTCCCTTACCTTGTTTCCTCAGCTGTGAGTAAGGATAACAACAGCAGCCACCTCATAGGGTTGCTGTAAGGAGGAAATGAATGACTACATTGAAGAGCTTAAGCCTGGCTGGTGTGGCTCAATGGACTGAGTGTTGGCCTGCAAACCTAAGGGTCGCCAGTTTGATTTCTAGTCAGGGCACTTGCCTGGGTTGCAGGCTGGGTCCCAAGCTGGGGCATGTAAGAGGCAACTAATAGATGTGTCTCTTGCACACTGATATTTCTCTCCTTCTCTTTTCCCTTCCCCTTTCTCTAAAAAATAAATAAATAAAATCTTTAAAAAAAACTTCAAGAGCATTGTTTAAAAATTAACTAACTAACTAGATACATAGCTTAGAACAGTGTCTGGGACTGGAAAATTAGCTACAAGTTCTTGCTATTAATATAATATGCCAGACACTATTCTAACTTTACAAATACTGATCGTTATAACATCCTGAGGGGTAAGTACTCTTATTTATCCCATTTTACAGATGAGAAAACTGAAGTACAAAGTTTAAGTAACTTTCCCAAACTGACATAGCTAGTAAGTACCAGACTTAGGATCTAAACCTAGGTGGTCAGGGTCCAAGACTCCTTTCTTTTTAAGCATGACACAATGTTGACTTTCAAAGTACAATGAGGTAAAGACAAAGGCAAGGGATGGAGCAAATAGTGCTGGGCCTGGCAGGCCACTGTAATAACTCTGGCTTCACTAAGCTCTTGGAAGATTTTGAACATGATGTAATTTGTATTCTAACAAAATCACTCTGGTTTCTGTACTAAAAACAGAATATAGGGGGTGTTATGAATTGAATTGCCTCCTCACACAAAAGATCTGTGGGAGTCATGACTTCCAGTATTTCACACTGTGACCCTACTTGGAAATAGGGTCTTTACAGAGGGGATACAGTTAAAATGAGGTCATCGGGGCGGGCCCAAACCCAATATGGCTGGTCTCCCTATAAAAACGTGCGCCCGTGGAGAGGACAGCCATATGCAAGGAGGGAGGTCTGGCACAGAGCCTTCCTCAGCCTTCAAAAGAAACCAATCCTATCGACACCTTGATTTCAGACTCCCAGCCTCCAGAACTGTGACACGCAAATTTCTGTTATTTAAGCCACTCAGTTTGTGGTAATCTGCAGCCCTAGCAAACTAATACAGGGGATAAAAGCAAAAGAAACTGCAATAAGCCAGGCTGGCAATGATGGTTTGGACCAGCTGTGGTCATAGAGGGAGTAAGATACTTTCAAATTTGGACTATATTTTGAAAGCAAATCAAGAAAGATTTTGCTGTGGATATAAGGTAAGAGAAGACAAGGATGAGTCTAAGGGCACGTGGAAGAATGGAGTTGCCATTTACAGAAATGGGGAAGAAAGCCTGTGAAGTGAGTTTTAGAAAGAGCATTAAGGGTTTGGATTTGTCCCTGACCAGTGTGGCTAAGTTGGTTGAGCATCAGCCCACAAAGCGAAAAGTCGCCAGTTGGAAAAGTCAGGGAACATGCAGGGCATGTGAGAGGCAACCAATCAATGTTGCTCTCCCTCTCTTTCCCTCTCTCTAAAAATAAATAAATAAAATCTTTATAAAAACAGACTTTGGATGTGTGTATGTTCATTTTGAGATGCTTACCAGACATTCAATTAGAGATGCTGAATAAACAACTGAGTATCTGAACCTGGAATTCAAAGCAGTTACGAGCATATGGATGTTATTTAAAGCCTGAGACTGAGTGAGACCCCGAGGTAGTGAGTATAGATGGAGAGGGAGTCCAAGAGCCCTGAAACAACCTCAGGCTGGTGGGGGGGAGAACCCACCAAGGCCATAGGGACTGCCAGTGAGAGCGGCAGAAAACCAACAGCGCATGGAGTCCTACATTCCAAGTGTTTCAAAGACACTTCAAGAAGGGAGGGTGGCCAACTGACTCGAGTATTCCTTTTAAATCAGAAATGATCACTGGATTTAGCAACTGAAGAACAACGCTGACCTTGACAAGACCAGTTGCAATGGAGGAGTGAGGATGAAAGCATGATAGGAGCACATCAAGATGGCCCAGGGGAAGAACTGGAGAACTAGCACATACCCTGTTTCGAAGAATTTTGCTGGAGTTGGTAAGGCGGGGATTGCTAACGGGAGTTATGAGTGGATGAAGGGTTTTAAGTCAATGGGGAGGTGAGTGTAGGATGTTGAAAGTTGGTGGAAATGATATGATAATGGTAGGAAACTGACGGTATAGGACAAGAAGGGAAAGTAAAAAATATCTTGAGTAGCCCTGGCTGGGTAGGTCAGTGGGTTACAGCATCATCCCAATATGTCAAAGTTGTGGGTGTGATCTCCAGTCCGGGCACCTACAAGAAGCAACCACAGAATACATAAATAAGTGGAACAACAAATCAATGTTTCCATCTCTCTGTCTCTCATCAATAAATTAAAAATCAATCAATCAATCAGTCTTGAGTAGGTGAAAGGATATGATTTAGTGCTGAAGTAGAGGGATTAATTTTTGTTAGGAGCACAGATAGTTTATCCAATAAAGACAGGAAAGGAACAATACATGAACACTTATGCTAGAAGGTAAGTAAATGTAGTGGTACAATTTTTGAAAGGCCTCTTTTAAGTCCTTCTGCCTTCTATTAAATAGGAAATATGGTCACCAGCTGAGGACAAAGATTGTGGAAGAAGTATTGGAGGTCTGATGAGACTATACAGGAAATATAAAATAGTCCTCTAGGAGAGAAGGACCAGAGAAACTAAAAAAATAAACAGAGGGTAACTTTCAGGAAGAAACTGATTCCAGAAGAAAGCCTACATACAAGGAATAGTGAGCAAATAAATTGGTAAACATGTAGATAAATCTAAGCATTATTTATATAAAAATATGTAATACTCGATTTGTAGAGTTTTTAAAAAAGGCAGAACAAAAGCACTAGACAACTACTGATAAGAGGAAATGACTGAATTTGAAATATTCTTAATAACATTAAGATATTAATGTTAGATTTTGTTAAGTATGCAAGTAAAATTTCAAGAGCAAACACTAAAAGAAAAGAACTAGAGTGCCCACTTTCAAGATAATAAAGGACATAAAGCAAAATAAGAACAACCAAATACTCAATCCCCCAAGAAAGGGCACAAATAGAGAAAAATGCATAGAAAAAACAGTAGCAGTAGAAACTGGATGAAAAAAATAAGACCAGCTCTGTCAATAATTGCCACAAACATAAGGGGACTAAACTTGTCAGTTAGAGTTAAAAGACAGAAATGGTCAGATTTTTTTAAAACTATATGATGTTTAGCAGAGCACTTAAAACAGAAGGACTTATAAAAGTCAAAAATAAAATGATTGAAACATTTGTACCAGCAATATCAGCCCAAAGAAAGTCAGGCAAGCTAGATTAATATCAGGTAAAATAAAATTTCTCCATAAACTTGGGCTACTCAGAAGCTAGCTGACAAAACTTACAGTCACGGCAGGTTATTACTAAGAGAATCTCTAGGGCAGTGCAGTTCAATAGAACATTCAGCAATGATGGAAATGTTCCATATCTGCACTGTTCAATATGGTAACCACAAGCCACAGGTCACTGGTGAGTACTTGAAATGTAGCTAATGGCAGCTGAGGAGCTAAATTTTTAATTGTGTGCATTTAATTTTAATTAATTTAAAACTTAAGAGTGACACGTGGCTAGTTCTACTTGTATTGGACAGCACAAACTTAAGAGATCAGTTAGTCCAATCCTCTCATATTACAAAGGCCTAGAAAAGAGCAGAGCCTATCCAAAACCACAAAGGAAGCTACAACCAGAATCTAGGTTTCTTGATTCCCAGTTAACATGCTCTTCTGGTACCCCAATACTTCCTTAACTGCCTTACCGTGTCACCCCAAGAGTAAGTGTAGAGGTGTAATTTGAAACAGTTCACTATGTGTACAAAACTTCTTTGAAAATTTGTATTAAAAAGTAACTGGAATTTTTCACAATAGGAATAATCATCACCATTACTTCTTGAGTTGTTACTTTATGTGATAATTACAACAACATAATGACAACAGTGTCAATGACTAACATTCACGTGGCATTTATTACATGTCAGGCACTGTTTTATGTGCTTTTACCTGTATTGACTTCTTTAATCCTCACAATAAATTTATGAGGTAGAAACTCGAATTATCCCACTTTTACAAATATGGAAGTTGAAGTTTATAGCTTGCCCAAGGTTACACTGCTAATAAGTGGCAGAGCTGGGATTACAAGCTAGGTGGTGGAGTTCCAGAGTCTGGAGCTTAATCACTCACAATGCTTTACTGCCTCTCTAGCAAAAGCAAAATGAATAAATGGATGAAGGAATGTGGCTCCACCCAAGCAGGATGAAAACTCTGCCTTCAGATCTGGAAAATCTAGGTCCTTTTATTTCCCTTCAGAAATATCTTGAAAGCATAGAGTGTTTATCTAGTTACTAAAATCACCTCCCCCCCGGCCCCACCCACCCTCACACCTCTGCCAACGTGTACACCTGAAGAGAGTCCAGTTACCTAACGTGTCACCTGCACAGCCGCTTAATTTATGCCAGTTATCTGCAAAGTGAGCTGAAGGCTCCCACGTCAGCAACTCCTTCCCTAAGAACGTTAATTTTTTTAAAAAGAGGAAAAATAAGGAAAGTGACCATTTCTAAACATGGCATTTACATCAGACTTCCTTCACCCTAAAATTACTTTCACGAGTGTAAACCAAAGACATCAGAAGAGCATTTCCACTCCCTCCCAGCTGGCAAAAGGTCAAGTGTCAGAGTTGGCAGCCAAGCCTCTAAAACAGGGAACGCTGTACCTGAGAGATAAAATAACAGTGGTTAAATAAAAGTCTGTCTGTGGTCAGACAGACCTACATTGGGATTCTAGTTCAGCCACTGTTTTCACGAATGCAAAATACAGCTCTCACAAGATATCTATTCCATAGGGTTGTTGTGAATAGGATGCAGTGTAGAATGAAAACACTGCGCATGTGTCAGTGCCAAATTTTTTTTCTGGAGAGTTGACATTTCTGTTTCAGGAGGAGAGCACGTGAACTGCCCCCACTGAGAGCTTTCTCATTTCTGCATTCAGAGGCAGGAGTGGTGTGCTTGTTGAGAGCATTGGCTCTGGGATTTGTAGCCCACACTTACTAGCTTTGTGACTCCTCTGCCCCATTTTAGGTTAACTGTGAAACAGGGATGACAGTAATATTACCCATCTCAAAAGTTAACTATGAGGATTAAGCCAGCAAATGTGTGAAAAATGTACAGATCAGTGCCTGGAATATAGCAATGTACGGTAAATGTTAGTCATTACACTTTGGATACAGTCCAAACTTTTAGCAAATGGAGAATAAGAAAATTATTTTAGAATGTTAAAGCCAGAAGAACTCTTAGGAATCATTTCTAATCCAATTCTTTTATTTCGTAAATGGTACTCAGGGAAGACCACAGCTGGCTATACATCATGACCAGTATTAAAACCCAGGCCTCCTGATTCCCACCCAGTGCTCACTCACACCATACCACTGCACCTCCTCTTCTTTTGGTTATGGGACGATGCTCCAACCAACTGAGCTACACCAGCCAGGGCATGCATTTCCTCTTCTTAATGAAAACATGCAGTCTCTCCTGTTTGCAAACCACCAGGCCAGCTTCTGGAATGAGCCCAAGCTACCTACACATCTGGGACGAAATCTTACTCATTAAGATTTTTGTGAACAACTGCCGTCAGAAGGTGGCACTTTTTGGGGAGGTGGAGTGGGTAGGCTATAATTTATTTCCCAAGCATCCATACCTAAGAATTACTAAAAAAATAAAAGTTTGAAATATTAATTCCTTTCAGGAGCAAGAAGTATTCTTTGGGAAGACTAATAATAAGCATTACCTAAATACTTTCCAAATTTGTAACACAATATATTAAGAGCCTTTTGCTTTTTAGTTTGATCATCGCAACACAGTCCCCCTGCCTCAAGCTGAACTCCTAGGTGCTCCTAGTTACTTGGTGTCCCCTGCTCACAGTGTCATGTAATTGTCTCTTTACTTGTCTTGATAGTCTTCAGGCTACCTTCCATTCCACATGCTCTTCCTACAATGTGAACTCAACATTTCCCTCTGCGGGGGTGGGAAGGTTAATGTCCCTCCCCCTTGAACAGGCCCAGATAGAGTACAGTGAAAGTGATGCTATGTGACTTGTAAAGCCAGATGATAAAATGCTACACAGGCCTGGCCAGGTAGCTCAATTGGTTGGAGCATCACCCCACACACCAAAAAAGGTTTGATCCCTGGTCAGGGCACATACCTAGGTCATGGTTCGATTCCAGGTGGTTGCATATGGGAGGCAACCGATCGACATTTCTTTCTCTTTCTCTAAAATCAACAAATATATCCTCCGGTGAGGATTTTTAAGAATGCTATGCATTTCCACCTGTTTTTTGGGCGCAGTCACTCTTGAAATCCACCTGTATTACTGTGAGAAGGCCCATACTAGCCCTTGAAGAAAGACCACGCAGAGAAGTAACCAGCTCAGATGAGGCCCCAGACATCATGGAATGGAATAACAGACCTTCCTCACTGTGTCTTGTTTATACTCCTGACCCACAGAGTCATGAACATAATAAAATGACTTCCTTATGCCACTAACTTTTGGGGTAGATTATTATACAGAAATGATAACTGGAATAACCACACAGACTTTCATGTCTAACAAGGAATAAAAATATTGAATATATGACTCCAAGCAGTTTCCTATACCTAACAGAATAACTGGAACAGAGTAAATTACTTGTTGATGTCTGAGGTAGTTATTATTATGCCCATTTTTGTGGATGAAGAGTGAAGGTTGGAAAAGTTAAGCAACTTGCTCCAGGGCTCTTAGCTAGTTAGTGGCAGAATAAACTGAAACTCAGATAAAAACCCACACTCCTAACACTACACTTCGGTCTCCCTTGGTACTTACAATTTTACGCTAAATATACAGTAATCTGTTTTAAAATAGGGTGGTCAGTATTTAAAACATTCTGGCCCAGTATAATTTACCATGCAGTTTTATCACCGGGATGGAAACCCACATATCACTTTCTCAGAGAAATAATCCCTGATCCTCCTAGTTCAAATAATGACAGTCCCCTTGTTCTTTCTAGCTTTTGTACTCCATTCCAGTTGCATTTTCTTTCTAGCACTGATCCCTAGCTGAAATTGTCTTATTAATTTGTTCATATGTCTACTCTCTCTCTCTCTGAGTTGAATATAAGCTCGTGAAAACACGAGTGCCCAAGACAGTGCCTGGAAATACGGTAAGTGATCAAAAATTACTTACTGAATTAAGGAGTGACTGTATTCAGGCACACTGAGTGTCCAGCCAAGCTCATCACATACCAATAAATAGATAAACAGGAGGATAAGAGAAAAATAGAACTTCAGACAGCAGTAGAGTCATGCCATACAGTAAGGTCAGTACAAAAAAATGGAAGGGGAGGGGAATCAATGGGTGATGTTGGGTGAGTTATATCACTCACCCACTTAAAAAAGCATAAACCCTGGGTTCCAATGAAGATGTAAGTAATGGCATGGAGTAGGGAGTTCACATCTCTTATCTCCCCTTCATAAACACTGTCTCCTCGGACCTCAAAAACAATTCATTTTCTTCAGAGACACTGACTGAACCACAGGAGGGATGATTGTTGGTGACCCGTCTAACATTAGACTTATACTCTTTTAAGCCCTTCCTTTTGCACCAATCACCCCTTCCTGGAATGCAGATGCTGTTCCTCCCAGGGCAAGGAGGAAGCAGTGACCTAACTCAAAGAGGGTAAGTTGGAAAATCTTCAGACCCAGGGCAAGGCTCTCTGGATGTGCAGGTCCCCAAAGGCCCTATTTCTCCTAGCAGTAAAGGAGAAGGTCCCTTAGGAGCTACCTACAAAGCGCTAAGCACTATGATGGGCTAGGGCCATTCTTTAACCTAAAACAAGAACAATTTCCCCATCACATCATTCCCCAGACCCGCTACTCCCTACCCTAAGAAATTTTCTTCAAACTCAGGAACGGTGGGAGAAGATAAAAAGGAATCTGGTGTGACCCAAGACATAGAAGGGAGGGGGCGAGGGGTCGTGTTAAGACGAGAAGAGGGTTGTACTAGGCTGAAACCCAGAATAAGTAAAGATTAATATAAGAACGTGGTCTGACCCTTTCCAAGCCCAGTATGTCCATCAGAAGAGGTGATCAGGAGCAGGAAACTGAAGCCCAGCAAACAGGTGGCCCCGAGACCAGGCCGCAGCTCCATGGTGGTGTGAGGGGCCACCGGGCCAAGCAGGCGCAGGGCTGGATTCCTAGTAGAAGGGCCGTGCTGGTTCCCAAGTGTGGCTCAATCCGACCCCCCGAGTTCCCAGATTTTTTTTTCTAACCCTGAAGGAAGTGATGTTAAACGGATGTGGGTGGTGCCTTCACGGTCCGGATTGTGACCGAGTGAGTTTAAAGGTGCAGATCACATAAAAGGGTACGGGTGTTGTTCTCAAGCGCACAGTGCTTCCCCCTCCCCACCATCGGGATTCTGGATGTCCACCCGGAGCACCTAAAGGGAAAAGGTGGGCCGAAATAGTGGGGGTGGGGGTGGGAAGGAAGCTTCATTGAACCGTTTCTCTTTGCGTCCTTCAGCAAGCTAGCCCCGCCCCCTAAGACCGCTGCATTTAATAATCACAATGCAGATTCTTTCCTTTTTTTGTCTTCTCATGACGCAAATTATTGATCGCCAAAGTCAGCCGGTCCAAACAGATCGTCCCTTGGCCCCATCACTTCCCCCGCCGCAAATATAAGACTAGACGACTGGATTTCATTCTTAGATTCTTGGTTAGGTCTCCCGGAGACCTGGGAAACTTGTTCTAGGGTACCTAGTTTCCTTGTTTGCAAGAATGCCCCTTGCTGGAGAAGCGCTGGACCTTATTTTCCTTGCAACCTCAGTGAGTGCTTCCATCAGGGATTATGCAACTAACTCGTGGCAGCTCCGAGAAAAGTCAAACTTGGTAACTTATTGCAAAACTGACCTAGCTCTTCAGTGAACCAAGACAAAAGGTTACTTCAGGCATTTAAAGTGTTAGCACCCCTTTCAAAGCTTCTTCTGGTTACATCTACTTGTTTTTGTTGTTTTTAAACTTTATGGGTGAGTATTTCTCTTCAGTATTTCCTCTGATGCATAACTGGTCAAACTTCCCGTCTCTTCTGAGCAGAGACTAGTGGAGTTCGACAGTGCATACTTAACGACTATTAAAAAAGTCTGATAACGTATACACGCAAAGAAAAACACACCGCCCTTTTTTAGGCTTCCTGCACACTGCAGGCACCGACACAATGGAATGCCCGGGAGACTGCAAGCTCCAGAATGCAGCGCGGTCATCAGCACCTGCCACCCCTCTATTGGGAGGCGCAGAGCAGGCTGGACCCTGTAGTTTGTGTATGCTCTCCCCGGATAGGTTGCTCAGGCGAGGGCTGCTGTGTCACGTGGACTCCGCTCCCGCCGCCACCGCCTTCGTCGTCTTTCTCTGTCTCCACTGAGGCAGCCATCTTGCTCTTGCCGCGTGCTGGTGTTTGAGGACCCTCCCTGCTTCAGGTGAGACCCCCGGCGGTCCCGCCACTCCAAGGCCATAGGCCTCTGCGCACGGTCTCCCCCCGCCCTCTTCTTCCGACACCCGCCAACCTCTCGGGCTGCCACTTCCGCCGTGGCGCGTGAAGTGGGGGCGGAGGCGGCTAGCCTGGCCTGTCGGTCACCGGCGGCGCAGCTGGGGGTCGGCACCTGAGGGAAGGTCCCCAGCACCACCGCCCCCTGTGGGGGGCGAGCGGGGCCGCGCTCTTGCCGCCCAGATCCAGCCCCAGGAGGCGGGTGGTCCCCTTAGTCTGTCCTGTTACTCTTGTTATTCACAACAGTGCTGTGAGCTTTGAGCTATATAAACAGCCCGTCTGATGTCATCTCATTTGTTCCTCCGCTACAGCTAGGGAAACTGAGGTTAGCAGGCTCCGGGCCCCTAGCCTCTGGAACCTCTTCAGCTCCTAGTGGCAGAATTTGTGTGTGAGTCGGTCTCCCACTCGTGACAGCGCCTTGCCATCTGCATAGCCCCATCACACTGCTTGATGCTTAGTATAAGCTGTCAGGAAACTGATGATTGACCAATAGACACAGTGTTGCATAGCTAGGAATGATGGTCTCAACTTCGTTTCCCACGTTCTGTATACCACGTTCTTCATATCATTATACCATAGCTGTCCCCTCCAGATTGACTACAGTAGTTACTAGTTTTTGCATATCTACTGTGAGCCATACCCCGTGCTATCACCTTTAACCATTAAAAAAACCCTATGAAATATGTGGTGTTCCACCTTTTCTAGTACAGAAGGAACATTGGTTCAGAGAAGTAAAATACTTTTCAGAAACCCTAAGTGGTAGAATGTTGATTCTTCTGATTCCGAAGCCGATGCCTCTCTTAAAGAAACTCCACATAATGAAAAAAAAAGTCTGGACTAAAAGTAGAAATTATTTTCTCTGTAAACATGATGTATGTGAAAGTGCCTACTATAATGCTTGGAACTTAGGCACTCAATAAATACTGAGTATAACCTCATTATTATACCCTTTTTTGAGTCCTTGAGGAAAGGGCTAAAAGATTCTAGGATCTCCAAGAAAGAACTCATTAAACATATGGCCTTAGGAAGTTTTCTATTTTGAAACTAGAAAGTGAGTTTTCCCTTCTGGGCCCTCATTTGCAAATCTGTTAAATTGAGAGGGAAGTGAACTGTTTGTTACTCATATTTTTAACCTCCTGGCTACTTGCAAGTATTTCCGATGGACTCACATACAAGAATTACAAGTTGATTGAGGAATAGGGAAGTAAACCAGATGATCTTTGAAGTTTACTCCAGATTCTTTCTGAGCCTGACATTTCTCATAGACAAAGTCCAATCCTCTTTCCTACTTGAATTCTATACACCCCCACCTGCTAATAGACAAAGGACCACCCTTCTTCCTTCCCTACCTTCTTGAGCTTCCACCCTCCCTAAAATTTTTTTCTGAGATAGCTGCCTGGGAACAAGTTCTCCGCTTTCCTGATTATCTGAAGTGGAATCTGTTCTACACATTGATATAAATAGTTAATTTTGTTGCTTTTGTTTCAAATAAGTCAGGATTCTTTATCTTGACTCTGCCCCTTCTCTTCCATCTCTTCCTGGGGACTGTCACTTCAAAACGCATAAGAGTCCCGAAAGGTTTACCCTATATCTAGTTCTAATATTTTCCCTGTGCCCCTTTTTTGTAAAAAAGTCCGTAGGCTCTTTGTTAGTTCACTACATCTTCATGGCCAATTCCTTTGAGAAAAGTGAATATTGGTCTTTTTATGTGGATACTGAGTATAGATACTGGGATTTATATCAGCACACATAAATCTACAAGTTGAGGTTGCCACACTCTGAAGACATGGTTTTGTACCCTAATCACACTTCCTTCAATGAAAGTGTATTTTTAGCTGCTTAAGCATTGTGATACAGTGCTGAGCAAAGATCTAAGGAATCATAAGTTCTAAATGTTATTTCATTAAGCTGCACAACTAGAAAAATGAAGACTATAAATTCTGAATTAATGTAAAAATAAATTTTATTTGAGAACTGGGATTTATTTGGCCTTAAAGCAGAGATACATACAAGTTACTTAGTGTAAGCAGAGAGTCAGAATACATGATGTTTTGTACTAATATAATCTTTGCTTCTCTTTAATTTCTCAAATGAAAACAATTCGTTTCATCTGAATGATTATGAAGAAGTTAGAGAAGTGGCCAAAGAGGTTTGGTAACAGCCTTATACTTTTATATTCCATCTCTCACATCTCAATAATGATCTGTTGATCCACAGAACAAGTAAAACAATACTTTAACATTGGCTTTTGTTTATATAGTGTGGAATGTTATGGCCCATTATAAACTTAAGAACTTTTTTTCCTTTGTACAAATATCACTGTCCATACTAGGATTCCTGACTTTATAATGTTCTTAGAATTTTCAAAATTAAGTTTAACCTTAAAGAGCTTATATTGAAGAGTCTCTTCACCTCCTCCTTCCCTCAAAATTTAGTATTAATGTGACATAGATATGTTTCTGTCAAATTGTGCAGTGAGGCATTATACCCTGAATGCAAGAATATCTTAAGTATGACATACTGTATCAGTGCAAGGTATTTGATGAACTTGGTGGGAAGTGCTCCAGAAGCACTGAACATTTAAAAATCTGGTTCTCTTTTCCTATTATTAACATACCATCTGACCTTGAATAGAGGACACAGCTACCTCATATCTTGACAGCTAGACAGCCTATTGTTGAATTTTTCTTTGTCTAGTTGGGGTTTTTTTTCAGTCTTCTATTTATGGTTTACAAGGAATACAGAATATGATTTGGGAGAGAAATGTCTAAAGGTTGTGCTGATAACATTTGGTAACAGCTCTCTGCTGTAAAAATCTTTGAGGGAAAAACTGGCTTGCCTACAGAGATTTTATAACTGGTTAGGTTTTACTGAATGCCCAAGTACTGAATCATGCTTTAAAGGAGGGATCTTCAAATAAGTAACTTAGAATCCCACTCTATTTTCTATTTGTATATTTGACTCCTTTGTGGTATTATTTAATTTTGATTCTTTTAATATCTCATTCATGAAGCTCAAAAAAGTTATTAATATTTATTAAGAATATAGACAGTATTAATATGATCATAGTGGTAGTGAATATTGCAAGCTCAGTGAACCAGAAGGTACTGTTACATAAACAGTTATTTTATTTTGGTAAAATAGTGACTTTAACAAATCTATTTTTCCCCCCCCATAGATTTACCACAGCATGAATCAAGAAAAGTTAGCCAAACTTCAGGCTCAGGTCCGGATAGGGGGCAAGGTGAGTGTGCATAAGAAAAATTGATAGGAGAATGTTATTATTACCAGATAGTGTTGTTGTTGTTGTTGTTGTTGCTATTATTATTATTTTGGATTTGTGGTTATTAAAAATCTAAAATCTTTTTAATAATCAAGATCAAACCACATTCCAAATTGAAAATAACTTGTCTAACTCTAAAATAGATAACTAGAAGACTTCTTTCTCTGGCACCTTTGTTTGAATTTTCTTAATATCGGTAGTTATGTGACATGAATAAGCTACCCAATCTTGTTAAGCTTCCATTTTCACATCTGCAAAAGAGAAATAATCCTAAGTAAGATGCTCCTAAAAATTAGAGTAATATTTATAAAACACCTAACATGGTGTCTGGCACAGAACAGACCTGCAGGGCATCCCAGATGTTAAGGTTACCTCATCTTGACTGGATACTTTTACCACTATAGTTTGGTTAACAAATGGCTTAACTAGAGATGTTCAAGCTGAGTGTACATTTTGTTCACTGCTAGGTTTTTCTCCCAAATTTCCTGTCTATATGAACATGAGCATTATATACTTTGAAGCCTAAGGAAGAGCTACTTCTGAACACCAAAAGTCTTTGATGCCCTTCAGCTCTGGCCCTGGGCTCAAGGAGAATATTCTAACCTTATCTCCGTCCAGTACAATTTTTGCTAAAGGCAACGCAAGAACAATCCTTACCTCTGACCTGGGGAGGGGTAGGTAGGACACTACATAGCAGCCCCACTGTGTCATTTACTTTGATGATAACCACAGCTCCTGGGGAGGGGACAGGAGATGGTGAAGGGAAGAAGTGACTAGTACTGTCTCCTTTCATAGTGATACAGTTATATGACTTTGGAGTCATATTAGCATTCATGTAACCAAAGTAGTCACATTGTTACATCAAGTGTAGTGTCATGTACCAATGCAAAAACTAGGGATATTCAAGAACCAACAGAATATACCGAGAAGAGTTTATGCAGCACATCACTATTATATATATTTTTATAGACATGCATACACATATATACACATGTATATATTCATTTAACTAGTTTATTGAGCACCTACCATGTGCCAAACACATAGAAGATAAATAAGTTAAGGTCTCCTTCTCTTGGCACAGCTCAACTTGGAAGAGAGACATCCTTACAATTATTCTATAGAGTTATAAATGTTAAAATGAAGTACAAGGCACTCTTGCCTAGGAGAGACAAGGAAGTCATCACTGAGCTAAGATTTTGAAGAATAAGAATTTATCACTAGATAGACAGGTGAGAGGGTAAATGGGTAGGTTGAAAAGAGACTGTCATTCTCACACATGCAAAGGCACAAAGGTTCTTGAGATAACATGGTGCTTTAATGGGATGGTTTGCTTTACCTTGGTACAGCTAGAGTTTAGAGTATGTAATTTGGGGTTGCATTATATTCTTATGCGCCATACTAGGAGCTCAGGATTTTATCCTAGAGGTAAGGGGCAACTACTGCAGAATTTTAAGAAGGAAATAAAAGTCATTTTAGAAAGATGACTGCTGGCAGTCTGGAAAATGGAATGAAATAGAAGTTTGCATAGAGGAGAACAATTGAGAGACTACTGCTACAATATGTGGAACACAAATTTAGGGGTTGGAATTGACATGACTGGTAGTATATGGGGGATTAAAGGGAGAGGAGTTTGGGATGACTTTCATATTTCTGGCTTTAGAGACTGGATATATGATGGTACCACTAGCTATAAAACTTAGGAAATATAGGAAGAATAGTTTGGTGGATTGATAAGCTTTTAGACGTGTTCAATTTGAGGTATCTGAGGATCATTTGAGTTGAGGTATCCAGCAAGCAATTAAGCTGTCCCTGAGTCAGGAATGTTTCACAAATAAATGACTATGTAAAGTCACTCCAATCCATTCTTCAGAAACTGGATTTGATCACAACCTCTGCTGCTACTCTGCTACAGGGCTCTCTTCCACTCCCACCCGAGTTGCTGAAAGTGAACTTCTGCCTACCCTCAATAAGGCTGAGTACTACTGCAGGAGCTACTCAGAGATTGAAACCCCCTTCCTCTCCCCTCATTCCTGCCATGTCTCAAAAAGGTTTAGCCCTCAAGACTTAGGCTGTTTGTGTTAGTTTTTCAGCTCTGGTTTAGGTTTCATTTTTATAAATTGGCCTGGCAATTTTATCCCTTATTTTATTATTTATTTATTTATTTATTTTTAAATATTTTATTTATTTATTTATTTTTAGAGAGAGGGAAAGGGAAGGAGAGAGAGTGGGAGAGAAATATCAATGTATCCCCTACTGGGGACCTGGCCCGCAACCCAGGCATGTGCCCTGACTGGGAATCGAACCAGTGACCCCTTGCTTCACAGGCCTGCGCTCAATCCACTGAGCCATACCAGCCAGGGCCCCTTATTTTATTTTAATTTTTTACCAAAAAATTTTTGTATTTTTCCCATTACCAGTTACCCCCATTCCATCTTCCACCTCCACCCCCCTCAATCACCACACTGTTGTGTCAGTGAGTTCCTTTTCTTTTTTGCTCCATCCCTCTACCCACTAGCCCCCACCCAGAACTGTCAGCCTGCTCTCTGTTTTGCTTGTTAGTTCAGTTTGTTCATTAAACTCCACATATGAGTGAAATCATATGGTATTTGTCTTTCTCTGAATGGCTTATTTCACTTAGCATAATGTTCTTTTTTTAAAGATTTTATTATTTTTAGAGAGAGGGTAAGGGAGAGAGAAGAAAGAGAGGGAGAGAAACATCAGTGTGTGGTTGTCTCTCATGTATCCCCCACTGGGGACCTGGCCTGCAACCCAGGCATGTGCCCTGACTGGAAAGCAAACTGGCAACCCTTTGGTTTGTAGACCAGTGTTCACTCCACTGAGCCACACCAGCCAGGGAAGCATAATGTTCTTCAGGTCCACCCATGCTATCACAAAGGGTAAAATTTTCTTCTTTTTTATGGCTGAATAGTGTTCCATAGTGTAAATAGACCACAGCTATTTTATCCACTCATCTACTGATGGACAGTTGGGCTGCTTCCAAATCTTGGCCATTGTAAATAATGCTGCAATGAACATAGGGGTGCTTATATTCTTTTGAATTAGTGTTTCAAGTTTCTTCAGATAAATTCCCAGAATCAACTTACAAAACTCAACACCAAAAAACACCCCCAAACAATCCAATTAAAAAATGGGCAAAAGACCTAAATAGACACTTCTCCAAAGAGGACATACAGGTGGCCAATAGACATATGAAAAGGTGCTTAACACCACTAATTATCAGAGAAATGCAAATTAAAACTAGAATGAGACATCACCTCATACCTGTCAGAACTGCTGTCATCAATCAACAAACAAGTGCTGGTGAAGATATGGAGAAAGGGAAACCCTTCTGCACTGTTGGTGGTGCAGCCACCATGAAAAGCAATGTGGAGATACTTCAAAAAATTAAAAATGGAACTGCCTTATGACCCAGCTCTTCCACTTCTGGAAATTTATTTGAAGATATCCCTTATTTTAAATAGTTTTTCAGTAGAAAAAAAAGTATTTAGAATTTCAAAGTACCTATTTAGAAATGAGACTTTTCTATCTTAATATAATTTTCAACTTATTTGCTTAGTCCAAAATTCGAAACATCATTCTAGATTCTTTTTTCTCATATCTGACATCCAGTGCATCAGCAAGTCCTGTTTGTTCTTCTGGCAGTCTGAGCTCCCCCCATCTCCACTGCCACAATCCTCATCTCTCCATCAGGACTGCTACAATAGCTTCCTGGTTGATCTCATTATAATTCCTTTTCCACATCAACCTCAGTCATCTTTTAAAATCATAAATCAGATCAAGTCATTTCCATGCTTAAAATGGCTTCCAATGGCTTTCTGCTGCAATTGGAATAAAATCCAAATTCTTTCTTTGGCATTCTAGGTTACATGACCTAGCCCTTGCCTATCTTTCTGATTTCATTTTCCTTCTTTCCTGTTGTTCACTCAGCTGTAGCCATACTGGCCTGCTTTCTCTGTCTAAACACAATAGGTTCACTCATTTCATTCTGGTTGGCTCTCTCTTCCCATGGGTCTCAACTCTTATGTCACCTCTTCAGAGAGGCCTTCCCTTAACATTCTTTTCTTTTTTTCTATCTCACATAGTGTCTTTATTTTATTTTTTTTTAACTTAGCTTCTACGTAGTGCTCTTATCACTGTGTTTTCTTAATTCCCTTAACCCATTTGAAATGATACAATTTATGCATTTATGGACTTTATACTGCCACTATAATATATGCTCCTTGAAGTAAGAACTTGATGTTTTCCATTCCTGGATTCTAGGACTCTAGAATACTCACATAGTAGGCATTTGATTCTTTATCTTTTTCTTTTTTTTTTAAAGATTTTATTTATCCATTTCTTAACAGGGGAGAAGGGAGGGAGAAAGAGGAAGAGAAACATCCAAGTGTGGTTCCCTATCATGCCCCCACTGGGGACCTGGTCCACAATGCAGGCACGTGTCCTGACTGGGAATTGCACTGGTGACCCTTCAGTTCAGAGTCTGGTGCTCAATCCATTGAGCCACACCAGCCAGGGCAGCATTTGATTCTTAATATTGTCGTAATCTCCAAAGTTTCAGAATATCTTTAGACTTTTTTTTTGTCAGGGGGTGGTAGGTACTGTAAAAAAGTATTCCTTATAATGTTTAAAAGTTATTATAAAGCACATTGAATTGTCTTAAAGTTATAATTATTTTTTATTAGAAAATTTGAAACAATGTGTTGAGATGATAAAGGCTGGATATTGGAAAGAATAAGAACTGGCTAGAACTGACCTTCAAAAATCTGGATTATTGCGACAAACATAACTCTGAGCATTATTAATCATAATTGTTAAGTCAGCAGTTTCTTATGTGGATTTTTGTTAAGAGAACTATGGATAGGAAGACATCCATTGTGGTTCCCAGATGCAAGGCATGCTAACCCTTCTGTCTGGTTATTTTTCAGGGTACAGCTCGCAGAAAGAAGAAGGTAGTGCATAGAACAGCTACAGCTGATGACAAAAAACTTCAGAGTTCTCTAAAAAAACTGGCTGTGAATAATATAGCTGGTATTGAAGAGGTATGATCACTTTGTAAATTTTTAAATATGTGAACAAATAGCATATTCACAAATAATTATCCACACTTTTTAAAAAGTTTTATTCAGAGAGAGGAGAAGGGAGGGAGAGAAAGAGGGAGAAAAACACTGATGTGTGAGAGATATATCAATCAGTTGTATCTTGCATGCTCCCAACTGTGGGTCCAGCCACAACCCAGGCATGTGCCCTGACTGGGAATCGAACTGGTGACCTTTCGGTTTGCAGGCTGGCATTCATTCTCCTGAGCCATACCAGCCAGGGCTAATTATCCACATTTTTAAAAAAAGGTTTCTTTTTTTTTGAGAGAGAGAGAGAGAGCAATAAGGCAGGGAGAAAGAAACAGAGGGAAACATCGATGTACGAGAGAAACATCAGTTGATTGCCTCTCACATGCCCCAGCTGGTACCTGGCCCACAATGCAGGTACCTGCCCTGAGCAGGAATTGAATCAGCAACCTTTTGGTTCACAGGCTAGGACTCAGTCCGCTGAGCCACGTCACCCAGGGCTATCTACACTTTTAAATGTAAAATATCATCTTAGAGAATCTGATATTATCACTCAGCTATCTTGGAAGGACTATAGCTATTGAATTTGCTTATTGTATAAAATTGGATGATTGTCCAAAAATAATTTTAGTAGATAGTTAAGGAATTCATATTTTCAGGCTGAAAGTACCTGCATGTGTGACAAAATTATGCAACTATCGCCCTGGCTGGTGTAGCTCAGTGGATTGAGCATGGGCCTGTGAAGCAAAGGGTCGCCGGTTCAATTCCCAGTCAGGGCACATGCCTGGGTTGCAGGCCAGGTCCCCAGTAGGGGACACATGAGAGGCAACCACACACTGATGTTTCTCTCCCACTCTTTCTCCTTCCCATCCCCTCTCATATATATATATTTAAAATTATGCAACTGTCTTGAGTTTTAATGTAAAATAAATTATTTTCTAATAACATAGAAATAAAGAAACCCCAAGATTTCTTCAGATACGGTGGACTTTTTTCCCCCATAAGAGCACCATTCTACTCTACAAGTCTTTCTAACTGTTACCTCAGCCAAGAAGCTCTAGCAGTAGCTTTCCATGGATTTTTAAATCATTTTATTATATTTTGATGATACTGTTTCTCTCAAATATGAAGCCAAAGATTGTTATTTCAAAAGACACTCAAGAAAAATTATATTAACATCAACTATTTGTAATGTTACCATCGAGATCTACTTCTATCTAATGATTCTATTTCTGATAGTAACCACTGTTTAAATTTCCACTGCCATAAGTTAAGAGTTAATTATATCATTACTATGTGTGGTACCACCTCAGCAAAGAAAGGAAAAATAACCTGCTTATACCTTGTGTTAGTAAGCACCTCCCATCAGAATTTATTATTTACCCCATTATATATAAAAGAAATCCCCATCCCTGTTTCTGAGGACATTGCTGTTTCTCCTGTTTTAGGTCTTAATGCAGGTGTTATTTCCTCCTGGAACCCTTCCTATAGCACACATACACATTTGTGCAAAGGAGGGTTAGATGCCTTTCCCATGTTCCTCCATAATGTTATGTTTTTAATTTTATTGTAGCATTTATTAAATTGAATTGTGAATTCCATTTTGTTGGTATTACCAATTCAGTTCTAATTTCTTAAAGAGTCATAGCTCCAGAGCATCACACAAAAAATTAATGGTACATGATAGGCATGTACATACTCTGAGTTTTGCACGCTGGTGTGTGTGCACATGCATGCTGTCTTCCAACCCTCACAAGCTAGTTGTACAGAGAAAATATGCATAAAGATAATTAACAGTGCAAGTTTATAGCTGTAAAATTTCTCAATATTTGAACCTAAGATGGGAAGGAATTTTACTTTTTTCTTTCTTTCCCTCTTTCTTTTTTATTTTATTTTATTTTATTTTATTTTATTTTATTTTTTATTGATTATGCCATTACAATTCTCCCATTTCCCCCTTCATTCCCCTCCACCCTGCAAACCCCCTCCCACCCACACTCCCCCTCTTTAGTTCATGTCCATGTATCATAAGTTCTTTAGCTTCTACATTTCCCACACTACTCTTGCCCTCTCCCTGTCTATTTTCTCCCCACCGTCTATGCTACTTATTCTCTGT
>PVKM010002564.1:42176-63834 GCA_004027735.1 Carollia perspicillata | reverse complement strand
GTGTGTGTGTGTGTGTGTGTGTGTGTGTAGTGTAGTGCAAAGACAGTATCGGGAGCCTATTTCAGAACAGAAACATGATGGAGGGGAGGAGGATGGATGACTACAGGAGGTATCTGGGTTGTTTTAGGATCTCTATGGTTGCCTTTTATCATTGTTCCCTCCTATACCTATCATCATCCACTTTTCAGATAATCTACTTCTGTGTAGGAATTGCAATTCTTGCTCACTGAGAAATCATCTGTGACTTGTGAGAAGGGAATGGGCTGAGATAGGTTGGCAGAAAGATTTTTTGGTCAGGAGGTTTTCTAGGGACATAAGGTCATGGATAATCATGGAAATTTTTTATTTTGCTTTCTAGAGATGAAACTGTATTCCATAGTGGGGATTACAAGTGGAATCCAGTTATGGCCGTTCCAAAGAAAATGGTCTCTAACATCAGTTGCATTGCCTTTCATTTTATAATCCAAGTTCAAAAGTCAGATTGACATTATTTGTTCCTTGGATGAACAAGCTTTCATCCAAGCTAAGAGGATGTAGCTTTTATTTTCTCAAATCTTTTTCTAGGAAAGATACATATTGATGGCAATGCTGTTGTTGATGAAGGCTGGCACTTAGGCTGAAATTAATCCAACTGTAAAATAACAAATCAGCTTAAGATATAAGCTCCAAGAAAATGAATTTCACAAGATTGGGACAATCAGAAGAGCCTTCATTGAGTCAGTCATTCACTTAATGCAAGAAACATGCCCTAGCTGGTGTGGCTCAGTGGATCGAGTGCTGGCCTGCAAACCAAACCGTCATCGGTTCCATTCTCAGTCAGGGCACATGCCTGGGTTGCAGGCCAGGTCCCTAGTTAGGGGCGTGTGAAAAGCAACTAATCAATGTATCTTTCACACATTGATGTTTCTCTCCCTCTCTTTCTCCCTGCCTCCTCCTGTCTCTAAACATAAATAAAATAAAATGAAATATCTCTGGAGTGCCCACAGTAGCCAGGCATAGGTACTAAAGTCAAGGAATTCATAGGTGAATTCTTTGTTCTCATGGACCTGACAGTGGGTGGGTGGGGAACAGTCAAACTATTTTTTAAAAGTTCAAAAGGTGATACATGTGAAGAAAAAATAATTTAAAAAACAGGGCAGTGCATGGAAATGTCTGGAGAAGCACTGGATGAGGAGTTGAGTGACCTAGATGGTGATCTCAGCTTTGCTGCCAGTCTCTACAGTCTTCAGCAAGTCGGTTCACCTCTCCAGCCTGAATTTTCTCACTCATACAACAAGGACTTGAATTTATGATCTCCAAGCTTCCTATTTAGTATTGTGTTTTGATATAATGGCTCAAAGACTGCACTTACTTCAGTCAACATGAATGCCTACCATAGAGTCAAAGACAAAACACTCAATACAAAATGGACAAGACAGACATGGAAATAAATCATTATGAAACCGTGTGAAAAGTGATGTCTTTTAAAAAATATTTTATTTCTTTTTAGAGAGAGGGGAAAGGAGGGAGAAAGGGAGAGAGAAACATCAATTGGTTGCCTCTCACACACTCCCAACCAGGGACCTGGCACGCAAGCCAGGCTTATGCCCTGACTAGGAATGGAACCTGGAATCAAGCCAACGATCCTTCAGTTTGTGGGATGACGCTCAACCCACTGAGCCAGGGCAAAAGTGACATTATCTTCTGCTCTTCTCAGTCCAATACACCCCTACACATAAGATGCATCATGTAATAAAAATATGTCACTAAAAAGTTAAATAGGGAAATTTGTCAAAGCCACTTCATCCAATGGTTCTGCTACCAGTAGGACATTGAATTTCGTGCAGGGTTCTTTCTCCCCACCAAGACTAATCAGTTCTAGGACAACAGAGAAAACCCAGTTTCTTTTTCCTTTTATCATCATACTGGGTTCCGCAAAAGTAGGTTTACAGTTGTAAGTACATGAAACACAGAGTTTATTCTTCTATTGTTATTTAAAAAAACACAATTTTTTAAAAAAGACTTTATTTTTTGTTAAATATTTTGTTTATTTATTTTTAGAGAGGGGAAGAAAGGGAGAGAAACATCTATGTGTAGTTGCCTCTCACACACCCCCTACCGGGGTCCTGGCCTGCAACCAAAGCATGTGCCCTGACTGGGAATTAACCAGCGACCCTTTGGTTCATAGGCTGGCACTCAATCCATTGAGCCACACAAGCCAGGGCAGATTTTATTTTATCTATTTTATAGATAGGGGAAGGGAGGGAGAGAGGGAGCAACATCAATGTGTGGTTGCTTCTTGTGTGCCCCCTACTGGGGACCTTGCCCACAAGTCACGCAGGTGCCCAGAATGGGAATCCAACCAGCAACCCTTTGATTAGCAGGTGGGAACTCAACCACTGAGCTACACCATCCAGGGCAGTTCTTCTATTATTATTTATTAATTGTTGTATTATTTTCCATGTGAACAACCATAACCCTACTTTTGCCCCACCCTGTATTGAGCACACAGTAGGTGCTCTGTAAACTCCAGCTGACAGACACTCACTAGTGAACTACTTTAATGGCACAGGTTGGCAGGCAGGGATTGAGGGAACTGACTGAAGCAGTGGTGGAGTGACATGGTCAGTTTACAGAGTAATTTTGCCCTTTGCTGCTTTGCAGCTTTTAAGCCTCTTTTGGGGGGCCCTTTCTGTATTTGGTAATATTTTGCACATTTTAAATTGATACAGAAAATGCAGAATTACTTGTAATCATGATCAGAACTGTGTAAGCACGTTGTGTATATTCGTCAGTAATTGGAATGGAGTATGCATGATAAAAGTGGTAGACGAGAAGTGGTGCTGTGGATGAATTTCTTTACAAATAGTTTACCTTTCTTATGCTTTCACAGTAATATACAAAGCTAATGGTGCACAATGCACATAGCTTTTCAAGCAATTCTGTGAAGAAAAGGAGCCTCAGAGAGCTGACACTTTTTAAAAAAAATAGGGTAAAATGCATTGCAAACCTAAGTCCCTTCCAAAGAACACGGTCCCAGTGTCCTCCTGCTCAGAAACCCAAGGAAACGCGTCAGGGGAGTGATTGCTGCCAATAATCACTTGGGTCGTCTTCTAGGGACTTATCAGAAATATGTTCCAGAATCTCTGAGAATCTTTGGAAGTTCCCTCCCCGAAGTCCCCCCACCCCCTCCGCTATCACCCTAGTGCATCAAAGGCCCAGAGTCTTCACAGAAAGGGAGAATGTACATCGCGCGATATTTGGGGACGGGATTTGGAAGTTAGGGGGAAATCCACGGCAGCGCATGCGCACTGGGTCACAACTGCCGGACAGCACGCGGGTAGGTAGGCTGGAACTTAGAGGAGGGATAGCAGAGTGTGCTAGTGTCTTTTTCCCCCCTTTTCACCGCGCAGAGCGTGGATCTGCGGGTGGCTGGAAGTTTGGAGCGCAGGGCCTGGCTCAGCGTTCCTGGCCCGAGAGTGACTGCAGCGGGCGCCCTCCTGCCCCACCACGAGTTGGAGGAGTGCTGCAAACGTGCGCCCCGGCGTCGGGAAGTGATCGCCTTTTCCTCTTTAACAGTCACCCTCCATGCACACATCCTAGTCCCCTGAGAGTTGGTCTTCGGGCCACTGCGTGCCCCTCCTTGCCCGGCCCCACCTACCGGCCCCCGTGCCCGCTCGCTCCAGGTCGGTAGTTGGCTTCATCCCCTGTGGCCCTGCTTGGGGGCGGAGAAGATGGCTGGCGGACGTCTGCTTTTGGGGGGCGACTTCCTGTCGCCTCCGCCGCTGCCCCCCCTCCCGCCGCCGCCGCTGCCGCCCCTCCCGCCGCCCCCGCCCGAGCCAGTGCTGGAGCAGTGGCGCTATAGCCACGAAAGTGACTGGCAGTGGGCTCTGCGACGCAGCTTCATCTGTCGGCACCTGCACAGCTATCCGGGGGCTGCCCTCGACCAGCTCCTTGCTCTCTCCGCCGCCTGGACCAACCACGTTTTCCTGGGCTGCAGGTGAGGAAGGTGTGCGGGTCGGGTTCAGGGACGGGGCCGGGATCGGTGATGGGTTCCGGATCGGATTAAGGGACCGGGATAGGAGATTGATGATGGGAATTGGGATAGGGACGGGGGCAGGATACGGGTGAGGGCTTAGAGGCTGGAGATTTGAAGATGCTGGAGGACACTCTGTTGGCCTGTGGAGGGGGTTGGCAGAGTGAGGTGACGGGGGATGACATAACAGCTAGAAGGGTCCCGGGATCACGGGAGCGGCCCCTCCAGGACCAGGGGTGGAGATAGAGCTGTGCCTGGAAGAGTAACCATCACCACAATGACTATCGGTGGGCATTGTGGTGATGGTTCTGGGGGGCCAGGGAAATGACGAATAGCAGAACCTCGGACCTGCGTAGGACCTTCCAAGGATGCAGTATCCGCAGAGAATATCCTAGAGTCGGGCTTCCAGGGGGTGGAGGTGCTGCGGTTCTAATGCTAGTGTCTTCCTGACCACTGTCTTTCCATCCCCATTAAATAAAACAACAGCCGCCTCCCCCCACACCCCCATCGCCCCGCTGGGTTTTACTGTCTCCTGTGGAGGTGGTTTGTATGAGGTGTCTCAGCCACAGGGTCCACCTTGCTTGTAGATTTGCGCATAAGGTGTCTGGACGCAAACAAAGAAATGGATATATCCACTATAAAAAGGGATTGCCTTCCTTTACCTTAATTTTGATCAGAAGGATTAACAATTGGCCTTGAGTGAGGTTTTAGGTGTGCATGTGTGTGTTTGTCTCGCCCCCCACCCTTCTTAAATCTTGTGCGCATTCTGAATAGGCCTCTTTCAAAGCTCTTTGCATTTGATGGAGACTGCAGTATGGTTCCAACGCAATTTTTAAAACAAGACTACTTGGACCTCTGTCTTTCAGAACCCCCAGTCAGTCTTATACTAGACTAAATTATTCCTTTGATAAACTGAGATGCTTCTTCTTCTTCTTTTTTTTTTTTTTGACACTCCTACTTCACAGTGAATTTTTTATTAGGAAGGATGAAAAATTCTGGAAAATCAGCAGATCAAATTCATCCAATTCAGACCAGGAATGACTAACAGATACAGAAAGATAGGATTGTCCACTGCTACCCTTAATTGTTGAACAAGGTCTCCTGTGTGATACTTTTGCTTTGCTCTCATCACAAAAATTAATGTTTTTTCTATCTTCTCTAGGTTAGTGTAATTTCTGCCTCCAGAGATAATGATTATATCACTGGAGGAGCAGGTTATAACTGGGGAAGCATCAGCTATTAAGTCACATAAATCTAATTGACCTTCATTGAACAATATTGTTCTTGCAGTTAAAAATGTACTTTTATCACAGATCTTAATATTACAGAAAACCAATGGGAAGGTGAATTCTTAACAAAAAATCCTTACATGGGAGGATAATAGCCATCCTTTGTGTTAATAAATCTTACCTGCCCATTAGAATGTAAGCTCCTTTGGGGAATGTGCTTGTGCTTTCTTGCTCACACCTTCATCCTCAGTGCCTAGAAGAGTGCCTTCTGCATAACAGCTACTCAATAAATTTGTGTGGAGTGAATGGATGACTATAACTTTATAATGTACAGAATATATAAAAATGTATGTATCTCACTTACTACAACAACCTTGGGAATTAGGTGGTGTCTCCTTTTCACAGCTAAATCAATGGAGGCCAAGAAGTTAAGTGACTTCTCCAAGGCCCCACAGTCTTCTGATGCTCTTTCCACTGAGATACAACTGCTGTGTTTGGAAAGGATGGACCAGGAGTGAAAGCAAGTAACTGGTACAAACCACATCATTATTATACCTTAGGATTTCGTTTCAAGAAGAGCAGCCTTATACATCAGTACGGCATTAAAAAGCACAGACCAGGCCAGTGGTAGTCTGTGTTAAAAGGTCAAGCTTCCAGGGCATTTTGTGTGTGTATTTACACTTGCCAAAGCTCATCTGTGTATAGTGTATATATACTATAGTCACCATGTGACACTGTAGTTAAGTCATTTCAGTCAATACAAGTTGCTATAACATTATCAAATAGCATAGCAGAAAAGGATTGTTTGTATTATATGTAACTTGTCTATAGGAGAAAGAAGAGGCAATAAAGAATCTTGCAAGCTAGGAACCAGCTGCAGTGTTCCGCTTTAGTCAGGCTTTACGTTAGCTGTCGTCTTCAGGGGGAAAATCTATATCCTGGTAGTTGTTAATGTTGATATTGACAGACCTCTTGTTTTCTGACCTGTTTTGTGACAAGACTCTTTTCTCTCAAGGGAACTATAGAATACAAGGTGAAACAGCCTATTCTCAACTTGAATTGTTAATTTCTTGTTCAAGGTCCATCCCTTGACTTATTCAACAGGTTGTAAATAGTAGCAAGAAGGGAAATTATTGCGCTTCCCCTCCTGTTTAGCAGGACTTTCTGTGTTCTGTGTCAGATGGGGCTGAAGTAAGTCCTAGGTCAAAGATATCCTTGAGAACTTGATCATAAGAGGAAGCTGGGAGGGGCAAACTGTGTTTCATTCCTGTTGGTCATAGTGGTGCTTTTCAAGGAACAAGATCGACTATGTTCTTAACTCCGTGACTGTGGTTCTCAAACTCAAGCAGGCATTGAAATCATTAGTTAGGCTTGTTAAAACACCGATTGCTGGGCCCTATCCCCAGGGTCTCTGATTCAGTAGGTCTGAGGTGGGGGTCCCAGAATTTCAGAATTTGCCTTTCTAACAGGTTCCCAGGTGATGCTGATGCTCAAGTGATGCCATCTAGGGACTACACTATGAGAACCACTATTCTATAGGGGTACAGTAAATAAAGCAATGTTTCCCAATATGCTTTTTCATCATTTTCCATCATAAACCAAGCAACTGGGAAGCTCAAACAGCTGAAATTATTTCTCTTCACTTTTTTATTTGTCTGTTTCATAAAAGTAAATTGTCAAGCATTTTTTCTGCAACCAGTATCTAAAATATATCTTGTGGCTAGTGAAAAGTTAGTACAGTCTTCTAATCAACTACATCTATTAATGCCTAGGGATCTGTGCAACTGTTACTTAAACATTATAGATAAATGTATATATAGGTATGTATAAATACATATTGATGTTTAATAAAGCAGACTGTTTGGTTAACTGGAGCATTCAGTTTTCCAGTTGTTCTTCATCACTAGGATTAGAATCAGAACCCTGGCCTATTGGTCTTTGATGCGATACTAATCAATCAGGAAAATATACCTTAAAATGAAACCAGCTTTGCCACCTTGATTATTTGTCTCTTCCTTGTTGATGTGAGGCTGCTTGGAAGGCTCATACTAGTGGGCTCATGCTGTGAAACTACCTTTGCACATAGTAAGTAGAGGGCATTGGTCACCAGCTAATGAAGTGTGAGTGAGTGGGGGCTTTCAAAAGATTCATCAATAATCTGGTCGTATGTTATTTACTTATGTGAGGAGTCTTATGAATTGCTTTAAATAAATAATTTTATACTTGGTAATTCTAGTCTTTGCTGAGTTTTCAAACCTCAGCTTTTTTACTTGGACTTAATAGACCCCATTGAATACACTTAAACGTTTTTGAAAGCATCTATTCCTGAATATTCATTAAATTTCAGGTGCCATCGTATATCATAAGCATGCACCTCTATGTACCTGTTTTTGTTAAGGAATGTGAGATTCACGAACTCAGATGTCTTTGTCCACTAGAAATCCTCTTTTTTATGTGCTAGGTGTGTTGGGACCATTGAATAGCATCCAGATTTCCAAAGGCTTAGTAAATAATAAGCTGCCTTTGAAAACCCTAAAGACTTGCTGGAGATTTTTGTTTTCTTTTGTAAGCATTTACAACCAAATGGATATATTAACAGACTTAAATATATAATATGCATGCATCTTCAAATCACTGTATTAGACTTTCCTTGATGATATTTTTCACCATGATCCCTCCAAAGATAGACTACTATATAGCTATTAAGTCTCATTTGGTAATGACATGGAGAAAAAGCTTATAATATAGTAAATTAAGAACCAAGAAAACCCCTTACCAGACTGCAAATCAATATAGATAATCTGATAGGGATGGGGGGGAGGGCGGAAGAATGGGGGAAGTAGCATGGAAAGCATAGAAAAAGGAATAAAACATAAACCTTAAAATGTTAGTGAAGTTATCAGTAATTGGGTTAGTAGGTGCTTTTCTTGGTGGATTCTCTAAAACTTCTGGAGTAAAGGTGTTACTTTGAATCCACTAGCAAAAAAAATATGCTATAGAAAACAGTAATGAAAGCTTTACTGTCTTGGCTTATTACAAATTTGTGGAACTACTTCTTTATCCCTGGATAGCTAATCTCTGGAGAATTTAAAAAATGGGAATGCAATCCTAGTAGTCTTATTAAAGACTCTAGATTGCTATTGGCGTTGTTCTTAGGAGAGTCAAGTGTTAGGCACTACAGGGTCTTTTCCATTATTGTTTGAGCTGCTTGGCCTTCTTCAACATTAGGACTTTCTAATAAAGGACTGAGAAGCGGACTGTGCTGGCAACCTACACAAGGGTTTATTTTTGTAGCCTATGGGAGATGATGAATTTTGTGGCAGGCATAATGAATAGGGAACAGGAAGTAGATATAATCATTACTAATGCAGGAAGAAACCTGAGAGAAAAGTGAGTGTGAATGGAGTGAGCCCCAAACGCATCATTCATGGACACTGGATGATGACATGCTTGCCATTGACAGTTTTATACCCTATTTGGAATCAGGCTATAATCGAAGGTCTGGAGAATTTTGACTGCAATTCAAGGTGAGTGCCTTGGTTGTAGTACCAATTTTGGTAGCAGAAGTGGCACTACCCCTTCAAGATTTATAGACTGCTATTTTATTTTCATAATCTCATGTTTTCATCTTGTACCTTGGAAATTGGACTCCCAGATCTGAATGGAAGCGATATACAGAACGTATGACATTTTAGGCTATGCTTTCCGATGTTTGGATAAGAGTAAATGAAAATAAAATTACTCTTGGCGTTTAAATGCTGGTGTTAACAGCAGGAGTAGCAATTATCAGTTTGAAGTACAGGTTACAACTGGGCTTGCTTGCAGTCATCTTGTCAGAGAAGGCCACCATGTTTTGACTTCTCCGATTTGCAAAGAAAGACATCTGGTGGGTGGCAAACTACTGTGCTGAAAATGGAAAATGTTATCCCCCTTTCAAGTTCAGAATCTATTCATGTAAAAGTGTGGTAGTTACTTGTTTTTGGAACTTTCTTCCCAAATGCTACCAGGAGTCTCTTGTTTGGTCTTAGGCTGGGAAAGGCTGGAGGTAAGAAGGGTGAGTGGATCCCCATGATGACAGAAACTTCACTTGAGCCCATATTTTTATTTTATTTTATTTATTTATCTTTAGAGGGGAAGGGAAGGAGAGAGGGAGAGAAATATCAATGTATGGTTGCCTCTTTTGTGCGTCCCTGCTGGGACCTGGCCTGCAACCCAGGCATGTGCCCTGGCTGGGAATCGAACCGTGGTTGTTTGGTTCGTAGGCCTGCGCTCAATCCACTGAGCTACACCAGCCAGGGCAAGCCCATATTTTTGTTTCTGTGCAGTAAAATGATATCCTGCCAAGCAGCAAATCTACTTCTTAAGAAGCTCTTTTTTTAAATTGTGTGTTTTAAAACTCTTTATTATGGAAACATCGAACACATACAGAAGAGTTTAATGAACACCCATGTTCCCATCACTGGACTTGAGCAATTATCGACAGTCTCTCATGCTCTCCTACTCCTTTCATCTAACTTGCCCCCAGTTTTTTGTTTGTTTGTTTTTTTGTGGGAGGTAGTCTGGAGTGTATTAAAGAAAATCTTGACATCATTTCCCCTGTGAGAACTTTAGTATGTAATCTATATCAGATACAAATTATTTATTTATTTTTAGAGAGAGGGGAAGGGAGGGAGGAAGAGAGGGAGAGAAACATTTATGTGCAAGAGAAACACCAATCAGCTGCCCCTGGCATGTGCTCCAACCAGAAATCCAGCCAGCGACCTTTTGCCTTGCCGATGGCACCTAACCAATTGAGCCACACTGGCCAGGGCTAAACAACAATTTCTTAAAATCATCCAATGTTCAGTTTTTTCCATTTGTCCCAAAATGTCTTTTTGCAGTTGGTTTGCTTGATTCATGATCCAAACAAGGTTCTTGGTTGATCTGTTTCCTTTAACGTATAAACAGTTCCCCTCTCCTTTTCTTTTTTAAAAAGATTTTATTTATTTATTTTTAGAGGGTGAGGAAGGGAGGGAGAAAGAGAGGGAGAGAAACATTAAAATGTGAGAGAAACATCAATCGGCTGGATCTGGCCCACAACCCAGGTATGTGCCCTGACTGGAAATTGAACTGGCGGCGGTCTTTTGGTTCATAGGTCAGCACTCAATCCGCTGAGCCACACCAGCCATGGCTCTTTTTATTTTCATGCTATTTATTTGATGAAGAAATTGGGTTATCACAGTGTTTTCTTCATTCTGGATTTGGCTGGCTAGGTTCTTGTCATGGAATTTAACATGTTTTTGGGAGTTAGGGGCTTGATTAGGTTCAGGGTCAATTATTTGGAGGGCAAGAACACTTTATAGATAGTTCTTTGTCTAGCGATATTAAAATGTTCCCTGTCACCTTTTTAATTGAAATCTTTATTGCAATAATTGTAAATTCACAAGCACTTGTACGAAATAATATGAAGAGATACCCCATACTCTTTACCCAGTTCTGCCAATGATCACATTTTGCAAAATTATCGTGTAACATCATAACCAGGATAATGACATTGTTAAAATCCACTGATACTACTCAGATTCCCCCAGTCTTACTAGTACTCATGTGTGTGTGTTCTATACAATTTTATCACGGGTAAGTTTGTGTATTCATTACCACAGTCAAGATATTGAACAGTTCCAATACTATAAGGACCCGTTACATTTTATAACTCTAGCCACTTCTCTCCAACCCATACATGATATTGCATGTGTCATTTCCCTTTTATTGCTGGTTCCATGGTATGTGTATGCCAGAGTTGAACCATTCACCTGTTGAAGGACATCTGTGCTAATGGCAATTTTTGGCTGTTACAAATACACCTGTTGCGAGCATTCATAGACAGGTTTTTGCATGGACATACATTTTCATTTCTCTGAGGTAAATGCTCAAGAGTGTAATTGGTAGATCTATGGTAATTGCATGTTTAATTTTGTAAAAACTTCCAAGTCGTGTTTCAGAGCGGCCATACTATTTTACATTCCCACCAGCAATTTGTAAGTGATCCAGATTCTCTGCATCCTTGTCAGTATTTGGTATTGTCACTATTTTTTATTTTAGCCATTGTGATAGGTATGTAGTGATATCTCACTGTGGTTTTAAATTGCATTTCTCTAGTGGCTAATGACGTTGAACATCTTTTCAATGTGCTTATATGCAATCTGTATCTCCTATTTGGTGAAATGTTCTGTTCATGTCTTTTTAATATCATTGGAAGAGCTGGCTTAATGGTCAACTTCAGAACAACTCTTTGTTAAAAAGATTTTATTTATTTATTTATTTTGTAGAGAGAGGGGAAGGAATGGAGGAAAAATCGGGAGAGAAACATCCATCAGTTGCCTCTCACAAATGCCCTGACTGGGAACTGAACCTGCAACCCAGCCATATGCCCTGACTGGGAATTGAGCCAGTGACCTTTTCACTTTGCAGGATGATGCCCAACCAACTGAGCCACACTGATTGGGCCTTTTCATGTGCTTTTTAAAATATATATAATATATACGTATATTTTTACTGTTGAGTTTTGAGAGGCCTTTCTACTAGATACTAGTTTTTTGTCAAGTGTGTGGTTTGCAGATATTTCTCCCAGTTTGTAGCTTGTCTTTTCATCCTCTTCATGGGGTCTTTTGAGAGCAAAAGTTTTTAATTTTTTGAAATTCTATTTTACTGATTATGCTATTACAGTTGTCCTGATTTTTCTCCCTTAAAGTTTTTAATTTTGAAGGGCATTTTTATCAGCTTCTCCTTTTATGGATCATACTTTTGGTGTCAGGTAAAAGAACTGTTTGCCTAGACATAGACCCTGAAGATTTTCTCCTGTTTTTTTTTTCTTTTTTGTCCTTTTTTTACAACTAAACTTTTTTTTATTTTAATTGTTATTCAAGTACAGTTTTCTGTCTTTTACTCCTGTCCCAGTCCACCCCCCCCACTGCTCCCCACCTCCCTCCCATTTCCACCCCCCTTAGTTTTTGTCCATGTGTCCTTTATACTTGTTCCTATAATTTTTTAAAAAGATTTTATTTATTTATCTTTAGAGGGGAAGGGAAGGAAGGAGAGAGGGAGAGAAATATCAATGTATGGGAACTGGCCTGCAACCCAGGCATGTGCCCTGACTGGGAATCAAACCGCAGTTGTTCGGTTCGCAGGCCCGCACTCAATCCACTGAGCCACACCAGTCAGGGCTCTCCTGTTTTTTAATATAAGTTTTGTAGGTTTACATTTTACATTTAGGTCTGGGGTACATTTTGAGTTAATTTTCGTATAAAGGTTGAGGTGCAGGCTGAGGTTTTGTTTGGTTGCTGCCTGTGGATGGGTGCCCACACACTTGAGCACCACATGTTGACAAGGCTGCCCTTCCTCCATTCAGTCACTTTTGCAGCTTCGCCAGCCATCAGTTGAGCATGTTTGCGTAGATCGGTTTCTGGGTTCTTCCCCATCAACTTTTCACGTAAGAGGCTTAGCAGCCATTGATGATCACTTATTATTCCATTAATGGGTTGCAAACTGGTAGCAGTCTTATCATTCCTATACTTACTAGCTGGGCTGCTCCTGTAAAGAGATTTTCTTCATCAATTCTTTAGTTGCTTTGAGGTATAATTGGGATGGAAAATGCCAGATAAATACTTGCTTTCCTCCTTAATATTCCCTGCTTTGGGGATGACTTGCTTCTCTACAATCCTCCAAAGGTGACCAATAATGAGTTTGTAAGTATCTTTTTAAACTAATGGATTTGTAACGTATTTGATTTGTTTCAATTCACTGATGTCATTGTTCTAATTGATGATACTCAAGTTGGCTTACTTTGCCAGCAGGAGGCAATTCAAATTGGCTGCTGAGTCCATTTGACGCAATTCCTGAAGTCTTTGATAGCTTCCTTGTTTTCAGGCACAAGAATATCTTCCAGGTCCATCTTACACATTTCATGCCCCAGATTTGGAATCCGCCGTTTCTCTAAGGGCCCTGATTCTTTTTCATGGGAAATGATATAGATCTCCATCTGGATATTAACAACCCAGCAGCTCTTAACGTTCTTACTCCTTTTTTAAATATATAAATGTAATTATTTACATATGATAGAAAAAAATAAATCAGGAGTTTATATGAATACTTTCTTTTTAATATATTTTTAAAGATTTTATTTATTTATTTTTAGAGAGCAGAAGGGAGGAAGAAAGAGAGGGAGAGAAACATCAATGTGTGTTTGCCTCTCACGTGCCCTCTACTGGGGACCTGGCCTGCAACCCAGGCATGTGCCCTGACTGGGAATCAAACCGGCAACCCTTTGATTTGCAGGCCCATGCTCAATCCACTGAGCCACACCAGCCAGGGCTATATGGATACTTTGAATTCAAACTTAGAAGATATGGCCTGGGCTTAAATTTCTTTTTTTAAGGGCTTTAAATTTTATTTTTTACTTACAATATACATTCAGTATTATCTTGATTTAGTTTCAGGTGTACAGCGTAGTGGATAGATAATCATATATTGTGTTGGCCGCAAAGTTCATTTATTTTTTTCTATATGATGGCTCTAGTAGGACTTAGTGGTCCTTAACTTCATTTGAAACAATTTCGTTAGAATACATTGTGACAGCTGTCATACCAGCATGCATTAAAAAAACTTTATAAAAATTGGTGAATTTTTGTGCAGCCATTTTGATATATGAAGATGGAAGAAAATATGCAACATTTTTAGTGTATTGAACTTTATTATTTCAAGAAGGGTAAAAATGCAACTGAAACACAAATATTTGTGCAGTGTATGGCGAAGGTGTTGTCACTGATCGAATGTGTCAGAAGTGGTTTGTGAAGTTTCTTGGTATTGTTGACGTGTTGGCCAAATAATTCTTTGCTGTGGGGCTGTCTTATGCATTGGAAGGTGTTCAGCAGTGCTCCTGACCTCTACCTACTGGAAGCCAGTAGCAGGAGATAGCCGACATACTCAAAATATCCAAATCAATAAAGTTGTGGGTGAAAATGGAAAATTTGTCTTTTATTTTAAAGAAAAAAACTAAACGGACATTTTGGCCAACCCAATATTTTAGAAAGTGTTCTGCCAATATTCCCAGTACCTAAATGGCACCATACACAGTTATCACAATACAGACTATATTCCCTATACTGTACTTTACATCCCCCATGACTGTTTTGTAACTACCAATTTGTACTGCTTAATCCCTTCACCTCTTTAACCCAGTCTCTAAATCCTCCTCCCTTTTGGCAGTCAACATCCCCCTCTCTGTGTCTGAGTCTGTTTCAATTTTGTTTGTTCTGTAGATTCCACATATAAGCGAAATCATATGGTATTTGTCGTCTTTCCCTGACTTATTTCACATAGCATGATGCCCTCCAGGTCCGTCCATGCTGTTGCATAGGGTAATATTTTATGGCCCGGTAATATTCCATTTTATATATATAGCCACTTTTTTGACAGTTAGGTTGCTTCCCTATATCGGGTATTGTAATTATGAGGGGGGATCCCCCAAAACAGAATTTATTTATAAAAAAAATATATATATTTATTCATACATGTTTAAACTTCAGTCATCTTCAAAGTACTATGCATTTGATGCAGTGCACCTATTGAGACTTTTCTCCCACTGCTCAAAACAGTTTTTGAACTTGTTGATTTTGATGCCTTTTAGTGCTTCTGCCTCTTTTTTTTGTTGTTGTTGTTGTTGTTTGTTTGTTTCATCTGTTCCACATCGGCAAAATGTTTCCCTTTGAGGACTGTTTTCATCTGGGGAAACACAAAAAAGTCACGTGGGACGAGATTGGGTGAACAGGGAGGGTGGGACATGGGGTTCATGTTGTTTTTGGTCGAAAACTGCTGAACACTCAGCATGGTGTGGGCAGTTGCGGTTGTAAATCTCCCATCATGAAATGGGTAAAGGTGTTGAAAGAACCTTCAGAAAAATTTCACTGAAGCTGAACACAGCCTCTCACAACAACCCAGCTGGTACGTGGCTACAGATGGGTTCCTAGGACACTCTCCTAGTGGGGAAAGCCTGTACTACAGGGGGCCCATCTTCTGCAATACAATTCTGTTTTTTTCCTCCCTCATAATGCTGCAGTGAACATAGGGATGCGCATATTCTTTCAAATTGGTGTTTTGAGTTTCTTCAGATATATTCCCAGAGGTGGAATTGCTGGGTCATAAGGCAGATCCATTTTTAACTTTTTGAGAACCCTCCCTACTGCGTTCCCCTGTAGCTGCACGAGTCTTCATTCCCACCAACAGTGCACTAGGACTCCCTTTCCTCCACATCCTCACCAGCACTTGTTGTTTGTGGATTTATTGGCGATATTAGCTTAAATTTCTTGATTTAATGTTTGTGTGTCTTATAATGACAGTAACATAATTACTCATTTGATAGGTAAGTATTTTAGGGAAGAGTCTTTAGTTTTATAGCCAAGATAGTCTGTTGAAAAAGTCCTATGGGAACCATGATAAGATTGGCTCATTTAGAAGTTTAAAAAAAACCTACATTCTTATCTGTTTTAATGGTAGATTGTATTCATTTAAATAGGTACAGCCCGCGCCTGATGGAAAAAATTCTTCAAATGGCTGAGGGTATTGATATTGGGGAGATGCCTTCATATGATCTGATGCTGTCCAAACCTTCCAAAGGTCAGAAACGTCATCTTTCAACATGTGATGGTGAGTATACTTGTTTCTGGAAGGTGGGATTTGAAGAAACTCCATGGCCTTTTAAAAAAAACATATGAGCGTGGTATGTGATTTTAAGTAACATTGGTAATTTTGGACCTTACACAACTGTAAAAGAATTTTAACTTTTAGTTAAGTACAGTTTTTTTTTTTTTTTGAGGATGCTAAATAGAACTGAAGCCTAAGAATACTGAAGTCACGCTTTAATGCTATCCTCGAAGCCCATGCCATGAACCTCCCTCTAAATAGAAAAACCTTATACTCTGATCATTTGAGCATCTAAGTAACTAAATCCTCCTGGATGGGTCCAAGATGGACCAGCTTTCTACTGAACAGTGTCATAGGGAGGAAGCTCTCGTGTCTGGTATAGCCTCAAC
Organism: Carollia perspicillata; assembly: GCA_004027735.1. Lineage (NCBI taxonomy): Eukaryota > Metazoa > Chordata > Mammalia > Chiroptera > Phyllostomidae > Carollia > Carollia perspicillata. Next base: position 47,524 of record PVKM010002564.1, on the reverse strand, counting down.
AGAGTTCTTCCATAGCTTTAAATTTGATATCCCTCATAAATCATTAGTTTCCAGCTGTTGCTAGTTCTAGAAATAAAACATAGCAAACACTCTTTTGTGCAGAATAGGTCAGAATTAAGATTTTGGAGTTGAAAACCTTTGGGATCTTGTGATAATTATTTTTATTTGATTTTTAGTCACAACTATGTAAAGCACCATCACAGAGTCACTCACCTCTGATACAAAAGAGAGAAGCTTTGTAAATGCCTCTGGCCATCATCTCTGTTGCAGTAGAGCCATCTGTTCCATTTGCAGTCCTTAAGAAGAGAGCTTTTCAGCACAGGTGGTATGAGATTATACTGGAACAACTTCTTACGCAGTACACTTCACCTGTGCTTTAACTCATTCGATGCAAAAGCATCTACCATTCATGCATGGTGGTGACCTGCATACTTGATTCAATGGCATATTTTCTATCAAGTTCCTTCCCTTACACGTGGAAGGACAGGAAGCGTTCCGTCCTTATGCTGGAACCTTACACTGATATTTGAATCCCTTCACTTAAATAACCTGAAGTTTTTTTTTTTGTGATGGGAAGTATCTTGTACCAACAATGCAGCTCGCAAATAATATGGTTGGTACTATTTTCCTGCTTGATTTTTTTTTAAAAAAATATTCCCTTTGTAATGAATTGTAAATTTCACTCATTCTATAGGTCAAAATCCTCCTAAAAAGCAAGCCGGTTCCAAATTCCATGTGAGACCTCGTTTTGAGCCTGTACATTTTGTAGCTAGTAGTTCAAAAGATGAAAGACAGGAAGATCCTTATGGCCCTCAAACAAAAGAGGTAAATGAACAAACACATTTTGCCAGCATGCCGAGAAACATCTACCAAGATTATACTCAAGACTCTTTCAGTACACAAGATGGGAATTCTCAGTATTGTGACTCATCAGGATTTATTTTCACAAAAGACCAGCCTGTAACAGCCAACATGTATTTTGACAGTGGGAACCCTGCCCCAAGCAGCACATCACAGCAGGCAAACTCTCAGTCACCTCCTGAGCCTTCACCATCACAGACATTTCCTGAGTCAGTGGTAGCCGAGAAGCAGTATTTTATTGAAAAATTAACAGCGACTATCTGGAACAACCTTTCTAATCCAGAGATGACTTCCGGATCTGATAAAATTAATTACACATACATGTTAACTCGTTGTATTCAGGCATGTAAGACAAATCCTGAGTATATATATGCTCCTTTAAAAGAAATCCCTCCTGCTGACATCCCCAAAAATAAAAAACTCCTAACAGATGGTTACGCTTGTGAAGTTAGATGCCAAAATATCTACTTAACTACAGGTTATGCTGGCAGCAAGAATGGGTCCAGGGATCGAGCTACTGAGCTAGCTGTGAAACTCTTGCAGAAACGTATTGAAGTTAGGGTTATCCGACGGAAATTCAAGCACACGATTGGAGAGGACCTTGTGGTGTGTCAGGTTGGCATGCCTTCGTATGAATTTCCTCCAGCTCTGAAACCACCAGAAGAGCTGGTGGTGCTGGCTAAAGATGCCTCTGGGCAGCCAATTTTTAATGCTTCCGCCAAACACTGGACCAATTTTGTGCTTACAGAAAATGCAAACGATGCAATCGGTATCCTTAACAATTCTGCCTCATACAACAAAATGTCAGTTGAGTACAAATATGAGATGATGCCAAATCGCACGTGGCGTTGTCGAGTGTTTTTGCAAGATCATTGCTTAGCTGAAGGTTATGGAACCAAAAAAACAAGTAAACATGCAGCTGCTGATGAGGCCTTGAAAATCCTTCAAAAAACACAACCCTCTTACCCATCTGTCAAAGGTTCACAATGCCAAACAGGCTCTTCGCCCAGGGGATCTGGCAAGAAGAAAGATATAAAGGATCTTGTAGTTTACGAGAATTCTTCAAATCCTGTGTGCACACTCAACGACACAGCTCAGTTTAACCGAATGACAGTTGAATACGTCTATGAAAGAATGACGGGCCTCCGATGGAAGTGCAAGGTGATTCTAGAGAGTGAAGTAATTGCAGAAGCAATCGGAGTGAAGAAAACTGTCAAATATGAAGCTGCTGGGGAAGCTGTGAAAACCCTCAAAAAGACCCAGCCGACTGTCATTAACAACTTGAAGAAAGGAGCTGTTGAAGATGTGATTTCAAGAAATGAAATTCAGGGCCGCTCAGCAGAGGAGGCTTACAAACAACAAATCAAAGAAGATAACATAGGTAATCAGCTGCTGAGAAAGATGGGCTGGACGGGTGGTGGTTTAGGGAAATCTGGCGAGGGCATTCGGGAGCCAATCTCTGTCAAAGAGCAGCATAAGCGGGAAGGGCTTGGTCTTGATGTGGAAAGGGTAAATAAAATTGCCAAGAGAGATATCGAACAGATCATCAGAAACTACGCCCGCTCCGAGAGCCACACGGATTTGACTTTCTCTACAGAGCTGACTAATGACGAGCGGAAGCAAATACATCAGATCGCCCAGAAGTATGGTCTTAAGAGTAAGTCTCACGGGGTAGGCCACGATAGGTACCTGGTGGTAGGTAGAAAAAGACGGAAGGAAGACCTACTAGATCAGCTCAAACAGGAAGGCCAAGTGGGGCATTACGAGCTTGTGATGCCTCAAACCAGTTAGATCTTACTAATTTATTTTGTAAATGCCTAATGAGGCATATTTATGACTTACAGAAATGTTCCTTACAGATACATGTTCCTGTTGCAGAGTATAATCATTCTCAAGATGTTTCACCTTGTTCATTTCATATAGTGCTTTATTAGATACCGGGACCTGAAAAATTCTGTCCACTTGTATTAGCTTAATCCAGCAGATGATATTGTGCAATTACCGTTTGTGTCTTTGATATTGCTGTGCCCCCAGATTTTAGTCATTTGTACAAAGCAACAACGCAGATCCAAGGTTTCTCAGGGTGAAATTTCACCCAGAGAAAGAAACCCCCATTTTAAAGGGCATAGCACAGCACTCTGCAACAATACGTGAGGTTGATATTAATGACAAGAAAATCACAGTCTTAATTCCAGACTTATGATGTCAGATCATTTTGTATTATCTATTTTCATCTTTCTGTGAAGCCAGTTATAGCTGTTTAACAGTAAATTGTGCTGTACGTGTAAATGTCCTTACAGACTAAATGATGTAAAACTTTCTTAAAGTAATTTTAGTGTTCACTTATTTATAACTTCTACCATGTGGTTTTCAGAATATTGGAAGTGATTTACTGTACCTTGTGATATATCAGTTTTAACAAAAAGTCTTCATGATGAGAGAGAGCACTACTTGAGAGAGCACTTGAAAAGTTTCAGAAACTTTCGTTTAATCTGAAGAAAGGAAGCTGGAGCTGTTTGTTCTTGGTGCCTTGCAGAGAGACTCACAGCAACTTCCCGTTGTAGCTTTCATATGGTTTGGATGTACAGCACATCCAAGGTGGCCAGAGCTGCAGTAGAGCTCAGTAAAAGCCTGAAGATACATTGGTACTTTGATGAAAAGGTCAGTTGGCTGGTCCTTCTCTCAAAAAGCTTATTAAGCTCCAAAAGCCAACTTTGTAACATATTTCAAATGGCTATTTTCGCTTATTCCTGGAATGTAAAAAAGAAAGTATATAAAAAGAATTAGTGTGTGCTTCCTGAATAAAAAGGAGCCGAAGTTGATCAAAATGGTGGTGTGCTTATTTCTGGGCAGCAGCCTAGTAGTGACACTTTGGGTTTTTGGAGAGGGGAAGTGGCGTTTGCACTGAGTATTTCAACACCAGAGCACACATAGATGAGCATAATGACTTAGCATGTAGGAACAGCTAATACATCACCCATCATGTTTTTCCTGTGAAGCAAAATGCTGGCTGCAACCGAACTGCAGGCTGTTTAATTTTACGTGATTTTGTTTTTGTATCTCAGGTAAATCAAGTATTAATATTCACACAATTAATATTCTTAGATGACTATTAATATTGATAGTTAAACACCTGCCATGAAATATTTAGAACAATTGGATTATTTATAGTGTCTTAAAACATTTAGCACTACACTTGTCATTTAATTGGCCCACAATAAATAGAAATGTCATTTCCCCTCTTTTTTATATTTTACATTAAGAAGCTGTTCATTGTAGCCCTGGCTGGTGTGGCTCAGTGGTTGAGTGCTGGCTGACCTGCCAAAGGATCCCTGGTTCAATTCCCAGTGTAGGGCACTTGCCTGGTTTGCAGGCCAGGTCCCCAGTAGGGGGCGTGCGAGAGGCAATCATCCATTGATGTTTCTCTTCCTCTCTTTCTCCCTCCCTTCCCCTTTCTAAAAAATAAAGAAAATCTATACAATAAAGTAAAAAAAATAAAAAAAGAAGAAGAAGAAGCTGTCCATTGTAGTTCAGTCAATTTTTTAAAAATATAAAGGAATTAACTTTTATACCTGGGTCACCTGGATCTCTCTAACTTTTATTCACCTACAGTGACTAACACACTGTGATACTTGCTTTCCACTGTCTTCCTACAGTGTGTGGCCTTTCCTAATTGTTGGCAGGAAGAGAAGTAAGATGTGCATTTCATTTGGCACTTAATGTTTTAACAATGGCAAAGGTAACTAAGCTAAAAGTTTATAGATTTTATAGGATTTTTTTTTTACCTGTAAGGCTCATACCAACTTTGAGAAACTATGGTTCAATTAGTCAATTAGAGAAGTCATCCTTCAAATCTCTTGAGTAAAAGTGGCTTTGGGGGCTAAAGAGTATAAACTCATTTCTCTTTCTACATTTCTTTCCTTTTCCCAAAATGATTTGGGGGGGGGGTGGAGTGGGTAGGGAAATGGTACATATAAATTGGTTTATTTAGGTAAGTTCAACAGAGCAGAATATTAATGTAGTTGTAGTTAAGGCTCCCGAGTACTTGGGCCAAGTATATATCCGTTTCTGGATCTGAGGGTCCAGATTTCCCATCATCTTTAGATCAGCTTTGGTTTTGATGTGGAAATAGGGTGAAGTCAGTCACTTGACTCTGATTTGAAAATAAAGTATACTACTGGTCCTGGCTGGTGTAGTTCAGTGGATTGAAAATAAAGTATACTGAGAAATGGGTTTGGCAAGAATGAGCTGCGGACAACCTTATTGTTCTATTTTGTCCCCTATTGGTTCCTGTTGTTTTCCCTTTCTTTTTTCTTTTTTTTTAAGGTTTTACTTATTTATTTTTAGAGAGAGGGGAAGGGAGGGAGAAAGAGAGAGAGAAACGTCAGTGTGTGGTTGCCTCTCACGTTGCCACCACTGGGGACCTGGCCTGCAACCCAGGCATGTGCCCTGACTGGGAATTGAACCAGCAACTCTTTGGTTCACAG
>PVKM010002564.1:0-42076 GCA_004027735.1 Carollia perspicillata | reverse complement strand
CTTATTGTTCTGTTTTATCCCCTATTGGTTCCTGTGTTTTCCCTTTCTTTTTTCTTTTTTTTTAAGGTTTTACTTATTTATTTTTAGAGAGAGGGGAAGGGAGGGAGAAAGAGAGAGAGAAACGTCAGTGTGTGGTTGCCTCTCACGTTGCCACCACTGGGGACCTGGCCTGCAACCCAGGCATGTGCCCTGACTGGGAATTGAACCAGCAACTCTTTGGTTCACAGCCCATGCTCAATCCACTGAACTACCCCAGCCAGGGCTCCCTTTCTTTGGAATAGTCCTTTTTAGCCCAGTAACCTTGCACAGGTGCATGAGCAGTTTCAAGTTTTATTGGAGTTACTTAAATATGTTATACTAAGATACTGTTCTCAGTATATATATATGTAACATATATGTCAATCACTGAGTTTCACAGATCTTAGATTTTTTCTCTCTCCTTTGACTGCAAAATAAATGCAAATTTCATGCATTCTATTGGGATGCTTTATTAGTAGTATGCAATGCATCACTTTGCTATGAGTAACCCCTGAACCTGTAGATGGGTCCTAAATAAAGGACTCTAATTATAACTTGTTTTTCATCATACTCCCTTTCCCACATCAGCAGGTGCAGAATTGAAGACTCAAGTTCAGATTTGATTGTCATTTGAAAAGCGACCTCACATAACCTGTTTTTATTTTATAATTATTATTTGCATGATTATATGCAGGCAGCCTGCGGCATTTGTTTTTTTAAAAAACATTGTAAACAAAAAAGGGCCAATTAGCACGAAATGTCAAATAAATGGTCTCTGCCACTTTTTATCATGGGTATGATGCTTTGGGAAGTCAGCTCGACTCTGTTGTAAGGTTTTAAAAGGACGGTCCCATGAAAGAGATTGAGAGTAGTGTTTCTCAGGAAGTGTATAAAAGAAAAAATATACCTGCACATCCTTGATCTCAACCTTAATTTTTTTAAGTGTGATTAACAGTATCAATAAGATACCTAACCACAAAAGGATTTTAAAAATTAATGAAAAACTAATGTATCAAGGGGAGACCAGTTTAATGTGTTGCTACTTTGAAGCAGAAATGGACTTAAGGGGGGGAAATAATCATGGTTAAGGATGTTGCTTCTAGGTGAAACAAACCAATTAATGTGGTCAGTGTAGAATGAACTTCCCACATTGAGCCGCTGTTAAGTGCAGTCTGAAAGGATGAATGGGCACATGTACCGTAGGGATTTAATTGTACTAGTCCTTGCCCCAGAAGAGGTAAGTTTCCACAAAGTCACTGTCCTTGTCTATTTAAAAAGAAATAGGTTGCTTTTTAGAAGAGTTTTGTTTAACCAAGATAACTTGATTGATGCTTCCTGTATGCCCAAACTTTACACAGGACTGAAAATAACACTTTGTAGTAATTTATTAGTTTGTTTTTAAGCTAGGACTTTTTAAAAGAGGTGGATGTTGGGATCAGCAATTTAGGTGGTCTCTGAGGGTGCTGGAAAATATCCAGGTTTGTTTATTCTCCCACCGCCCCTTACCATAGTTTCATTCCTTTGATTGATCATAATATATGCTGAAGTAGCTTTGCTTTATTTAAATTTTAAATTCTTTTAAAATCTTTTTTTAAAAAGCATTAACACTTACAACTGAAAAGAAAAAAAGCTCCTCTTCAACACTATCTATTATTTTCCCTCTCCTAGAATCTATATTTTTGCTTTTACTGTAATGTTTCTTTTGGGGGCGGGGAGATGAGTGGATATGTGATTCCAATAATACTAGAAGTTCATGCTGAGCTAAAATATAATTATACCTTGACTACAAAATTTTAAGATTACTTTTATTTACAAGTTTTGAAAAATGTACATTTTTTTACATGGGTTACTTGTGCAAAGTTAGATTGAGCAGAGTGATAAATGCACAAAAGGTGACGATGGAACATTCAGACAAAACATTTACAAGCCTTGTCCCACACTGCTACTTAAAGATACTATCTATTTCAAAGTATAAATATCCAAAGAAAGGTTGCAAACATTGATCTTAAGGTTCTTATAACACTGAGGGGGGAGAAAGAAACTAAAGCATGCAGCATTAACCCAGGATTTGAGTGGAAAATAGTTTGCCACAGATATGCCCCTTTCATTGGGTTAATTAAAACTCTGAAAAATGAGGGGAGATTATAAATTTGTTCATCTAAGGTAGCACTGCTCCTTTGGAAAGATTAAAGGATCGCCAATCTTCCCTACCTTAAAAGCTCATGATTACTTCCATCCCTCTGGTCCCACACCTCTTTAAAAAGCAGAAACCCAGAAGACTTCCAGTACAGTCGTCCCTAGGTATCCATCCCTACAGACACATCCATCAGAGGCTTAACTACCTAGCACACATCAGCAACAATATAACATTTCTGCCCCCGAATATTTTCGATTTGTCGTTGGTTGGATCTGTGGATGTGGAACCTGCAAATACAGAAGACCAACTGTGGTCTGAAGCTCGGCATGGGTGTGCCCAGTATCTTGCATGGAGAGGATGTGTCAGTTACTACCATTGCTGTACTCCTTTTGCCGAGCCCTTTAACATTCTCCTTCCTACCAGTAAAAACCATCTGGTAATTCATATGGGTTAGATTTTAGAAACAGCATTTTTAACTTTCCCTTTCAAAATGGATGTTTATATGGATTGATTTCCCTGTTTGCTGTAGGTCATATTCCATTCACTCCTAAATGCAACACAAGTGTTTCCGCTAGAATGAAACACTTCAGCAATCGTTTCGTTAAATATAACATCCTGGTCATCAAGCTATGAAGAGGCACCACTTGTATAGCAATTCATTTAAGCTTCGTGTAAAGTATGGGAACAAAATACTGCCCTAAAGCTGGAGATGAGATACGACAGAAAAGGAATTAAGCATTAGTCATTTTTGCACGTAACCCAGGTACAGTACATTTGATCTCATAGAGGGTGTTTTGGGATGTTCAAGGAGAAGATGGGGTAGGAAAAGTTTGGCGAGGGAAGATGGAAACAGCACGATAACTATTTTGCTTTTAATGAAGTAAATGTAATGACACTGAGGAATAAGAAGATGATAAACACATTGGTGTATATTTTTCTTATGCCCAGCCTCTTCTTTTGTTGCACTCGAGTCAACAATCACGCCAGCTCTGTTCTACTTCGAGTCAACAATCACGCCAGCTCTGTTCTACTATCGCAGAAACGCGTTTTTCATATTCCCGCTTGTTCTCCTGGTACAGCTGAGCAGCCTGGCTGTTGGCTGGGCTATTGGGATTGGGCTCATCCAATAGAGACTATAAAGACAATTTGTAAAAAGGTCAGTTCTTCGACACACAAAATATATATATTGTAAGGCAATTGAATTGTCCTAAGTAACAGCTGACATACTAATGTGGAATTCATGTGCTACTAGCTAGACAAATACATATATGTTTTCTGGGAGCTTAGGTCTTAAAGACCTACCCTTTTCCTTAAGTTACGACTTTCAAAAACAATTCAACTGCTAAAACAAACATACAAAAGGCCATAGTTAGTGACATGAAGGAAAATTCACCTGTATGGATGTTAAAATGGAAGACACATCATAAGTTGGACTCCAGCGGTTCTGAAGTATGTCCAGACATATACTACCATCTGCGTAGACTAAGAGCAGAGAAGTATGTATGTTAACCATAACAAACCGCATAACTTAACAGCATAGTCAAGACGAATATAACTTAACAGCACAGTCAAGGCAAATATAGTCAAGAATACTTTGCCTTGGAGGTTTAACCAGATTTCCTGAGCTGCTTCTCAGTTACCTCCCTGAAAAGAGTTATAAGCATTACTAGTGAAATAATCAGGATGATAGAATGTCAAATGTAATCAGTAGAAAACTTTAAGATGTTTAGTGCTCGTTCTTCCGAAAAGAGTGCCCTATTGTCCGGGAAATCATAACATTTTGTAACAGGGTCCCTAGCCCTCCACAGACTTGTGAGAAATTCATTCCATCAAATTTGTTAACTGTATCTGCTGTATGAACTAACAAAAGATAGCTCAGATTTCACAAGGTGTCATGTTTGTGTGAAGATACTATCTGACACCCTGGAAAATACTTTATTAACCTGAATAAAAGACAAGCTGTTCTAGGCTTACTACTAGAAAAAAAAAAGTTAAGTTAGAATCACTAGTGGTGCTTTTTCAATATACTTTTGTATAGCTGGCCCTCAACCACTGAACCTAACATTCAGTAGGTCTAGAGTGGGGCTAGAGCATCTTGTGTCTAAAATGTTCCATGGTAATTCTGATCTGCATCCACGAAAAAGCAAAGTAGCTTCCCTGCTTTAGTTCTAGGACTGTAGCTTAGACAACAATAGAGTACCATGAACACGTTCAGTTTTCAGCAAATAGCAGGGTGCCTAAATACTCAGGTACCACAGATAAATCCATAGCAAGTATGGAATACCTCCCTAATAAACAGTGTAGTAGTTTTAAATACTGTATTAAAAGTGATACTTGTGCCCTGGCTGGTGTGGCTCAGTGTACTGAGCACCAGCCTGTGAACCAAAGGGTCACTGGTTCGATCCCCAGTCAGGCCACAGGCCTGGGTTGTGGGCCAGGTCCCCAGTAGGGGGCGCTCAAGAGGCAATCATATATTGATGTTTCTACCTCTCCCTCCCTTCCCTTCTCTCTAAAAGTAAATAAATAAAATCTTTAAAAAAGGGTGATACTTGCCATTCGGATGAAACATCTTAGAGACAAATCTAACCGTAGGTGGTTTATTTGGATATTCCTCAGTGAATTCTATTATAAGCTTAAACGTTCCTGTAATTAGAAAAGACAGGTTTAAGAAAACATAGTTATCAGTGTGTTCAGTAGTATTTTATTCTTAATGCTATGTGATCTTTTTTCAAACGCTAAGGGAAATTATGCAAAGATAGGGAGACCAAGTGAGAGATATAGCTCCAAGAATTGCTCTAAAACTGGATGTATATTGTAAGAACCGCCACCCAAAGGTGATCTTTATTTTGCCATTATTCTCCCCAAGCTGTAAATACAGCCATCTTAAACTCCAAATTACTACCTGGAGGGTGGCTTTTAACCACTGTACATTTTGAAGACATCCTTAAAATGACAAACCAGAGCCAAAATTTGGCCTTCCTTTAGAAAACTGGAACACCTTAAAGGCCTATCTGAATCAGCTGCCATCTTAAACTCTCCAGAGATTTTTAAATGGACTAGAGAGAATGGGATTACAAAGGTTCCAAAATCAATGCTAGAGACACAAATCAATAATCAAAGTATTATTTTTCAAACAGAAGGGAATAGGTATAAAAGTGTTCACTGGTTCCTTTTGATGTAATGGCAACTCTTTAATGAAAATGTAATTGAACGTAAGCCAGAAAAAATGTCATAGTCCCTTTCAAAACCCGTAACTATGACTCACAAGGTACTTTGCTATAAAATCAACTCAATTATTCACACTAATGGAGGGAATTAATGGCAGAAATAGTTTAAAAGTCACATTAGATTACATTCATGTCACCAGGAAAATTATCTTCCTATTAATGTTTGTGCTACTATTAAAATAAATTTATTTTTCTTGAATATGTTAGCAGGAGGCCCTACAGCATACTAGACTTAGAAGGACAACCTAGATCTCATTCAGAAATTGTAGGATGATGTTAGCTGGGGAGATTACTTCCTTCAAAATGTTATTTTAAATTTGGTTTAATAAATTCAAGAAAAACAGTTTGGCAACTATTTTTTCCTTACTGAAAGCTCTTCAGGTAAACTTAGGAAATCAGTTACTATCTGGTATAAGGTGATGCATGTTTTGTATTTCTTTGGTACTTTTAATAAATCACTTATTCTAATACAACTGATCAGACTCCAGAGAAGACTACAATTTGTTCCTACCAGCAAGCTGATAGGAAACAATTTGCTAACAAAGTTGCTATTGGTATGAAAATGTCACAAAGTTTGAGACTACTTTAAAATGCAACATACAGAAACATAGTCTCTAACCCTAACCCTAACCCAAATGATTGTTATTTCCTTAGGCCAAAAAGTAAAATATTTTGGAATAGACAAATGTGCTCTAGTCCAGGGGTGTCAGACTCATTTTCACTGGGGGCCACATCAGCCTCACAGTTGCCTTTAAAGAACCAAATGTAATTTTAGGACTGTGTAAATGTAACTACTCCTTAACTGTTAAGGAGTTGAAATTACATTCAGCCCTTCAAAGGCAACCTCGAGGATGATGTGGCCCCCACTGAAAATGAGTCTGACACCCCTGCTATAGTCCATCAGAACATACCTCACCTTTATCACCACCTGCTCATAAATCTTCCCCTTTTGAGGAAGAAAGCATATTCTCCCTTTTTAATACTATTGACGTTATGCAAGAAAAAGTGGGAATCAGTGTTGGAGTTCAGAACTTTGAGCTTCCTTATGTATCTCAAGTGCAAGCACATTTGGCTCCATACTGAAATCTGACTACATTAAATTATAGCTAAGAGATTTATCATCAAGGAATTGCTCTAAAATTGGGCAGATTTCATAGTACATGGAGCTCTCAGGTACACTGAATTAAAACCGGCATTAAAAATCATAACTAAAGGCAGTAAAACAACACATAAGGCAGGCATAAGTGAAACGTTGAAGGCACACAGACCTGGGCTCAAATCCTTGCTATGTTACTTACTAGTTGTGAAACCTTGGGGAAGCCACTCAACTTGACTGAACCTTAAGTTCCTCATCGTAAAATGGGGTTAATAATAAATAGTACCTACCACATGACATTCTTATAAAGTTTAAATAAGGGAAATCTGTACAGTGACAAAAAAGAATGCTCTATAAATGTTCATAATCCTAAAGTTTCACATCTCTAGACCCAGCTGAAGGATACAAAATCTCAAACCAAATTTCACTTTAATAAGAAATATACAATTAATGCATTCAAATATTAAATAGGACTTTATTTCTGACCTACATCAAACACAGTTAAATGCAAGTTTAGTGTCTATGTTGATGGCTCTCAAAACCCTTAAGCTGAGCTTTCTGCCTAATACTTGCTCAGAAGTTCAGCAAGGTGCCTACCTAGCTACCAAAGAGTCAAATCTTTTAAACCAGCTCGTTTAATATCTTGAGAAGTGAAACAACCTGCTATGTCTACTCAAATATAAATTAGGACTTACCCAAGTCTTATTCAAATTACATATTTTTAAGGGGATGGTTCTTCTTTATAGCCACATTAAACAATCAGAACCTCTTTAGTATAACCCTCAATGAAATTTCTGAGACCCAAAACAAATGTTAAATTTAAAATCCTAGAATATTGTGCAATTGAGACTAGAGCTTATCCTCTGAATATTTAGAAAGCTAGGTTTTAAAATAACTGAAAACTGCCTGGCTGGTGTGGCTCAGTGGATTGAGCACCAGGCCTGTGAACCAAAGGGTTGCTGGTTTGATTCCCCATCAGGGCACATGCCTGAGTTTCAGGCCAGGTCCCCAGTAACGGGCATGTGAGAGGCAACCACACATTGATGTTTCCCTCTCTCCCTCCCTTCCCCTCTGTCTATAAATAAATAAATAAACTAATTAATTAATTAACTTAAAATGTAAGCCTTACCATATAGTACACAGTCTGTACTGATTTTGTTCAAGTGCCTGAGGAGGCCAAAACATTATAAGGAACCCGGAAAGTTATATAAATGTGTTAAATGGCTAGTGCATGGCAGTAGGGAGTGATATGGTTAAACTAAAGAGTGTATATTCTGCTAAAGACATTCACAAATTCAAACTTTTGAAAATACTGGGTTGGCCGAGAGAAAACTCCTCTGTAGGCATTTTCTGCCATTTGGCCCACACATTGTGACCCCTGAGAAGAAGGCAAAGTATAGTACTTAAAAACATTTTTTTTGATAACTAAAAATTCTGATTTTGAAGATAGCACCCCAATGTTCTATCACAGGCTTTATTTACCTTAAAAACACCCTTAATGGATTTTTAAATGATTCATTAAAAAAAAGAACCTTACACCCAAATTCTTAAGAATACATCTATCATGAAAAGCAAATACTAGTATCTTACTAGGTCTATTAATAATTTTTAGATGATGATGTGATGGACAATGCTTTGTTCCATAGCCTTTGCATTCAGCACACATAGCCAAACACTTTGATAAGGAAGCATTGCCCCCGCCACCCCACCCCCACACTTTGTTTGGTGGTGTGAGCTCTTGGAAACATTTTTCCTCTTACCTCCAGTGTGTGAAGTTAAATCAGAGTTGCTTTTGTTAAGATTTCATCTCTTTAACTAGGGCCTGGGTATTCCAGAAACTTCCACAACAAACGGTTCACAAGGAAGCAGCAAAAATAGTTTTGGGACTGCTAATTGATGTAATACATTGGAAACAGCAAAATCAATTATGCCACTTGTCCCGAATCAGTCTTTTCCAGTAAATCCCCTAACCAAAAAGGAGGGGTATTAACAAATGATCAAAATGTTTTTTGTATTCACAGTCAGTGTTCTAGACACCTGAGGAAGCATTCTTGGATAGCAGACTGCTCAACAGAATGGATCAGAAAAAGAGTACTGTCATTTAGCCTGAGTAATTCCTTTCAGTAATGCCAGGGTGGAGATACACATTATCAAAAATAGAGGCGGTAATGTCAAGAGGGAAAGTCCAGGTAGATAATGGATTCCATGAGTATGTTTTCAATTCATACCACTTAGAACAAGAGAAGCACCCTTGAAATATTAAAGTAGCCAACCCCCAGCAAAGTGCTGTACTTTTAATAAAGCTATGCCCAGCATAAAGAAGTCTAAAATGAGGACGGGGAAAAAAAGAAGCCGATGAAAACAAAGCCTGCTAAAACTAAAGCCAATATGCAGTTAATGTGCACAGAGCTTAGGCAGGAAGAACCAGCACCAATGCCACGGAACATAAGTCTGGCTACGGATCAGTTCAAATGATATGCTGCAGCAAGGTAGTGTGCCTTTCGGATCCTTCCCTCCTGCTGTCATTTCTTTTCATTGTAGCCCTGGAGAGCAGTAATATTTACCCAGGGAGTGAAGGTAGACGTGAAGCTGAAAGTATTCAGGTAACTGTCTGCAGGCTTTTAGAGAAATCTGAGTATTTGAGACAAATTACAGAATTGGTTGTTCTTGACCTTCCTCACAACATCTTGTGGACTGGCAGCAACAAAAAGCAGTCTGACTTGATAACATAAGTATGTACTTAGAAGCTTGCAAAAATGTTTTCTTCCCAGCTTCAAACTGAGTTTGTGTGTGTGTGTGTGTGTGTGTGTGTATCTCAAATGCTACATGAGCAAAGGAAGATAAGTCACTGAGAAAAGAATAACAGAAAGATCCTTTTCTTTTTAAAAAATATCTCAAATATTAAAAGATGTCAAACAGAAGTTCAAATGCTTTTAATCATCTTCTAAATGAATTAAACTTTCAAAAATCAACCACAGAGCTGAGCGCACCTAAAGCGATATCAATGTCAATTTCCTAGTTGTGATATTGTAAATATAGTCACTGATGATGTTGCCAGAGGAGGAGGTGGGTGAAGGATATACAGTCGCTCTGTATTATTTATTACAACTGCACATAAATCTATAATTACCTCAAAATAGAAAGTTTTAAAAAAAATCTTTAAAAAGCAAGTAATAGGTGTTTTTCAAGTCAAATCTAGCTCTCTGAAAACTCATTTAAAAATAAGAAACCATATTATACTCAAACTGACCACTAAAAAACCATTTTAGAGCAGTAAAGCTGACAGGAATTTAATGCCAGATTGTAGAAACCAGATAGCTGCTTGCAAGGGGTGCTTGTATCTATTCAACACCCAACAAACATATAAATGCCTGCTGTACACAATCCCTGCCCTTGTGGTAGAATAGTCACCAGATGGTCTCTGGGGTCTCTCAGTCTATCAGCAAGTGGTTGGGTTGGGTACTCCTAACTCGGTATCTTGATGGGGGCTGAATTTTGCAGATCACAGCCCAGACCTGGAAAGTCCTTAATATCAGTGCTATGATGCTCCTTTAAAACAGTGATTGCCTTACCCAGATTTTTTTTAAGAAGCAAGAAAAAAGGTGCACTTCTAATCAAGCAGACAATAGCCAGAACAACCTGCCACGTATTGGATTCCACTCAAGCCTTTAGTAGGCAGAGGCTAGGGAGAAGCAGGTTCCTAAGTAGGAGGTACTTCCAGGATGACTAGGAACCCTTTCCCCAGATGTTCAGGCTCCTGAAAGGTGTGTCTAAAGAAACTCTCTTACCATCCTCAAACGGGGTCCCTTCAGGCCTGAAAGATAGAGAAAAACAAGTCAGTTCTCGCTTAAGGGGTTCCCTTCTCCCTGGTTCATTTTAGGAGATGGCTATTTTAGGCTCTGCCAACTCCACCTCCGGTAAAACACCGGTTCCTGGGTCGGAAAGCCACTACAAATGGACGTTTCAGGCTCAGACACCGAGTGCAGGCCGCCGCGCCTAACCACCACCACCACTCCCCGCCCCGCCCCCCTGAGAACCCCAAACGGTTCCCCTGGCAGCGGGAACTGAGCTAATCGAGGCACAGGCTCCTGGGAGGCGTCTAGGCCCGGCCAGACCCCAACACTGTCCCTTTCCCATTCTGCCTTCCACAGGAGTCGGTCCCAGAGAGCAGGCAGAGCCACCTCACATCCCCCATCCCTCGCCAATGGCCGGAACGCAGACTCACCCAAAAATGACCGCGTTCCAAACCATTATGTTGTTTTCGGACGGAGCCCCACTGACTCCGGCTGGAGGATCCTCCTGTAACCTTTAGGGAAACAGACAGGGGCCCTGCGATCCCGCAGCTGCGTCGCTCCCGGCCGCCCTCAGCCCCCAACCCGCCTCGGGACCCGCCCTGCGTCCCGTTGCCAGCCCCCCGGCCGCCGCGTTCTCTGTCGGTTACCTCTTGAAGTCCCGCATGAGGCGCCGCCGAGCCGGGGTAGACATATCTCGAGCGGGGTCAGGGCTGGGGCATACACCGAGATCTCGGGTCCCAGTCGAGGGTAAGGGGACTGAGGAGGCTGAAGAAGCCGAAGAAGACGGGGAAGAAGCGCCCAGAGGCACTGCACTGCCCCTCCGAAGTCGAGGGTCGGTCTGGCGCCGGCTAAGCACCACCCCAGAGTAGACAGGGGCTGAACCAACCTGGAAGGAAGGGGGGGAATGGAACGCCGGACAGGCCGTACCAAGACGGGCGGGGGGGGGAGGGGAAGCAAAGTTGCTTAGGTAATAAAACCCTCGCCAGAACAGCCAGAGGGCTGAGGGGCGGTCTGAGGACCGAACGAAAACCTACTGCTCTCGAGGATGCGGTGGGGGAATGAGCCGCATACCCAACTGCGAAATCTAGAAGGGACCCTGGTCAGCTTTTTTTCCCGGTCGTGTGTGTGTGCGTGTGTGTGCGTGTGTGTGTGTGTTTTAAAACCAGTTCACTTACCCTGGTCGACTAGCTTCATTGATTAGCAAGTTGTCCCCGTATCCCAAGGTTGGGGGTTCGATCCCAAGTCAGGGTGTATACAGAAAGCAACCAATGGATGCATCGATAGGTGGAACAATAAATCAGTGTTTTTCTCTCTCCTTTCCCCTCTCTAAAATCAATAAGTTAAAAAAATTAATATTTTAAAAATATTTTTATTTGTATAGTTTCTATGCTTAGTCTATATCAAGGGTGTCAGACATTTTCAATGGGGGCCACGTCAGCCTCGCGATTGCCTTCAAAGGGCCGAATGTAATTTTAGGACGGTATAAATGTAGCTACTCCTTAACTAGGGGCAAGGAGCTCTCCATTCGGCCCTGTGAAGGCAACCGCGAGGCTGATGTGGCTCCCGGTGAAAATGAGTTTGACACCCTGCTCTAGATGATATAATTTTTGCATTTTTAGATAATATGATCTGTTTTTTTACTGTTTAGCGATTTTTAAATGTTTTATTTATTTATTTATTTTTAGAGAGAGGGGAAGGGAAAGACAAAGAAAGGGGAGAGGAACATCAATGTGTGGTTGCCTCTTCTGCTCTCCCCACTGGACACCTGGCCAGCAACCCAGGCATGTGCCCTGACTGGGAATTGAACCAGTGACCCTTTGGTTTGCAGGCTGGTGCTCAATCCACTGAGCCACACCAGCCAGGGCTAAAATCATGAGTTAAAAAAATTTTTTTTTAAACCCCGATCACTTAAAGTGCTCCCTGTGGTTGGAGGATCAAGAATGGTGGAAATCCCAAACTAGAGGAGGGAGTGGGCAGAGGCAAACTCAAAGCTTCTCGAAAACCTGAAACTGGGGCGGTGCATGCACACTAACCTCAGAACACAGAAAGTGGAGAAAGCTGTGTGTGAATCACTGAAAATCCACAGTAAATCAGCCTTGACTATGAAAGAGGACTGTGGGTCGCTTTCTGTGGGATGAATTTGAGGGATTCAGGTCCCAACATTTAGGTCAGTGACACCCCAAAACAAAAAAATTGTAGTGTGTGTCTCCTGGAGGAGGGAATGGCAGTTAAGGCAAGAACGAGGTTTTAGTTCTGCGCACTCACAATTTGGTTCTGGAACCACATTTTCCCCTTGACAGTTCAATGAGCCAAGCCGCTGCTATATGTTCAGAATCCAAGGTCTGAGAAGGGCAGTGGGTCCGAAGTAAAAGTAATGGTAAGATGCACTTGAAAAAGCTGTAGATTGCAAGAAGGATTTGGACCTGCAAAAGCAATAACATTTTTAAAGAATAATTTTTAAAGGTCAATCCCAAATAACTTACAAAACAGGCAAAATATTCATTTAAGAATTTTTGAAAATATGAGAAAAATAGGTTTGGGTTGGGTCTTGGGGAGTTTTGAACACCAAGCTAGTGGATTTCTTGGAAGGTGGGTGAGCGGAGTGATTAGAGTTGTGCTAATCAGAGATTGGTCCCAGGCGGGCAGCTAGGAGATTCTTGACATATTCTATGAGAGAGATAGTGAACCAGGCAGGGATGATAAAAATGGAGGGGAGGGAAGAATGCAGAGCATTTGGTAACAGAGAGATTATGAGTGCAAGATAGAGGAAGGAGTACACAATGGCTGGAGTTCTAAGGTGGCAACTGCAGGTTTGAAGGTGCCGTGAACAGAATTAGGAAATAGAGGGGGAGGAACAGTTTGGTGAAAGGAAATTTGGGGACTTACTGAGTTCATGGGACTGGTGAGACATACATGTGAAGATGTCCACAAAATATCAGATGTGCAGAAATTTGTTTGGGATGTGGGAGATACTTAACAATGGCAGTAATTCTAGCTGCTACTTAACAACAGGTACCTTCATGCCAACGATTTATAACTCTCATTAATTCCAAAATATCAGTTAAGGCAAGTCTCTCTAATTGCCTCACATTGTACGTGTGGTGGGAAAGGGGTACAAAAATCAATTTTAAAAACCTTTTCCTCTCATTTAGAAATGTGGACTAATACACACATATGAAATCAACAAAAGCAATACCTACAAAAGCAAATCCATTTGTTTTCTATTGCCGCTTAACAAATTACCACAAGCTGTTGGCCAAGTTCACTTCTTTGTGGTTGTAAGACTAAGGCCCCCATTTCCTCACTGGCTGCCAGCCAGCGACCATTCTGAGCTCCTAGAGGTCTCCCACATTGTCTGCCATGTGGCCCATTCCATCTTCAAAGCCGGCAACAGAGAATTTCTCTCCCATCAAATTTCTCTCCCATCAAATTTCTCTCATACTCCGAATCTCTTTCTTCAGGAAGAGTGCAGTCTCCTTTAAAGGTTTATCTGATTAAGTCAGGCTCACCACACATAATGTCCTGTCTTAAAATCATCTGATTTGTGACTTTAATTACATCTGCAAAATTCCCTCACAGCAGAACCTACATGAGTGTCTGACCGAATAACTGAAAGAAAGTGTGTGTACATCAATAGCCAGGAATCTCGACGGACGGGGTGGCATTTTAGAATTCTTCCAACCAGAGCAGCAGCAAGATATGTAGCAGAAGCATGTGAATCCACAGATGGTGAGGGACTGCATAGCAGGTGACTCATCTGTCTAGTGAGGTTGGAACACACTTCCTGACATGGATCTAGTTTCAACTTTATTTCAAAAGAGATGAAAGCAGGACTTGGGAGAGAACTCAGTCAATTTCTATGAGGGTGACAGCACCCACAAGGACATGGAGCTAACCATGTTCTGGGGTCAGTGGGCAGATTAACGCAGCGAATGGAGAATGAGAGGACCTCCACTTAGAAAAGTGGGGGTGACAGAAGTTGATTAAATGCCTCCAAATGCAAGGATGAGGAATTTAGAAGTGATGGGCAGCTTTCATATACGTTTGAGCCTAAGAGATATGTGTTGAAAACATCCTACTGAGAAGTGGCATACAATGTACTAGACAAGTAGGAGAGAGACTGGGAATCTCCTGAGGCTGGATGTAAATGTCTGAAAGTTATCAAAAGCTAGAGATGTGTTTGTTGTGGGCTTGTCTGTTTTCTGCAGTTCCTTTGCTCTTCCTTCCATGGAGTACCTAACCAAGAAAACTCAGGAGCATGAACCAACACAGTTTGGAAGCCCCATGGCACCAGGCCGTGGGGAGAGTACCCTGACGGCACAGTGGAACTGCACTGCAGGAACATGGTACCGCCACATTCCTCAGCAGAAGCAGGGTTGTCATAGCAAGCAGCAACACAGGCGATTGTCAGGCTAGAACATACTAACCATAGCAGAGTTGACCAAGCCATCTTTCCACCCTCTTCTCACCACACTGCATCTCAAAGAAATCGCCTCTTCAAAGTCATGCATCCCCCTTACCAAAGAACAGGGGTCAAGAAACTGCAAGTCCTTTTCAGTTTAAAGTGAGTTAGCAATGCAACTTCAAGGAAGACTTTTTTAAAAGTCCAAATTATCTAAAGGCAAGGATTTGAGAATTTTCCTAAAAGGAGGACTGTGAAATATGGGAGTATGTGACTAGGAAGATTGTAGAATTTCATTTATGAACCTTTCAAATTGCAGAATAAATTGTGATTTCCCTAACGAATTTGGGTTGGAAGGAGAGACCGGATAAATGATCCTTTCCTGCCTATGAGGCCGTTTGTATTTTTGTTAGTCAGTGAAGGCAAGGGATTTTATTTTCCCATAGTTTTCACTTCTGTGGATAAAATGTACAAATGGCAGTACAAATGGCAATGAAGAAACCACAAATAAAAGGTCTTTCTTGACCCCAATAATGTCAGAAGACAATTAAAAAGAATCATGCATTGAAACAAGTTGTCACAGTGTGGCTTTGGCAATAAAAGTAGTACTATGCTGTTCATCTATAGCCCCTAGGATGTATATAGGGAGAGAAAAAGGGAGAGAGGAGAAAGAAGAGAGAGAGAAGGGGAGGGGAGGGGAGGAGGGAGAGGAGAGAGAAAAAGTGAAGCTTAGTGGAAGGGGGAAATTAGGGCATGAACATAGGATTTTACTACTAGCTGAATTGTTTTTTTTTTATTTTATGTTTTTATTTATAAAAATGTTTAATCAATTTTAGATCATTGATTTCTTTTTTTAAAACATTTTTATTGTTCAAGTACAGTTTTCTGCCTTTTCCCCCCACCCCTCCCCTACTAGCTGCATTATTGAATCACGAGAACAAAGGCATGGTACAGCAGGCTGAATAATGCTCCCCCCACCCCTCCTCAAGACCTCGTAATAATCTCTGGAACCTGTGAATACATGACCTTAAATTGAAAAAGGGGACTTTGCAAATGTGGTTAACTTTAAGAATCTTGAGATGGGGAGATTATATCCCGGATTAAACTGCTGGGCCTGATGCAATCATGCGGGTCCTTCTAAGAGGGAAGGAGGAGTCCGAATTCAGAGAGAAGAGCCTGTGACGTAGGAATCAGAGATTGGAATGATAGAGCCACCATCCAAGGAGCCAAGGGACGCTGGCCGCCCCTAGAAGCTGGAAGAGGCCAAGAATGGGTTCTCCTCTGGGGACTCCAGCCCTGCTGACATCTTGACTTTAGACAAGCGAGGATGATGTTGGACTTCTAATCTCCAGAACTGTAAGATAATAAATTTGTGTTTCTTAAGGCACAAGATCCTTTGTTACAGCAGTAATAGGAAACTAATACACATGGCTACAGTGTTGTGTATAAAAATGCAATCAAACCAGCTACATCCACCCAATCAAGCCTGCCGTCTTTTCCCCTATGGTCTGCAAGCTCTATATTTTTAAATGGTAGGAAAATGATCCGAAGGAGAATAATATGTAATAATATTTCACAACACATAAAGACTATGATATTCAAATTTCAGTGTCCCTGAAGTTTCACTGGGATACAGCCATGCTCTTTCATTTATGTGTTGCCCACGGCCGCTTCTGTGCTATGATGGCAGAGTTGAGTAGCTGTTACAGAGACTGTATGTGGTGCTCTCATCCCTTCATGCTGTTAGTTGGTTCACTACAAATCCCAGTGACACACACTTACAATTCAATAGCGTTTTCAGTATCACCATATTGTGGCATTTAAAAAAAATTAAAGTGCATACCTGTCATGTCAAAACAAGAAAATAAAAGTGGATTTTGGATATTATCATGCTTTTAAGTGTAGATTACTTGGTTATCAAATTAGCTGTCAAACAAAGCATTGTGTTTATTACACGGTGATGCTCTAGCTCTGCTAACAGAATACAATGTACATGGCCATTACCAAACTAACCACACATCACAATGTTCCCAGCTCACAGGAAAGCAATGATTAGAAAAATTAGAAAGTTTAAGATGGAATAATTATTATAGCGGAGTTCTTCACATACACACAAAAAAAGAAACAAAAAAGAAAATGCAACTGTGGTCAAAGTGAGTTTCTGAGTGGCTCATTTGTTAGCCAAGGAAGGAAGGAAAGCCATTTACTGATGGTGAGTTAATTAAGTTGTGTTTGATGTCAGAAGCCAGAGAAATGTGTCCAGGGAAAATGAACTTTTCAAAAACTATTAGCCTTTCAACGAGAACAGTGACTCAAAGAGTTAAGGACATTGGAAGCAGCACCAATAGTCATTTTTAAAAATAGAGCAAATAATTTCCAGTGGTTTTCCTTGGGTCTGGATGAATTCACAGATGTTACCAATACTGTTCAGTTGTTTCCTCAGGGTCAATGCTGAGTTTAAAGTGATGGAAGAATTGGCCTGTATGAATAGTTTGTGAGAAACAACTGCACATGAGAATATTTCCAAAGAAGTCAAGAAATGCTAGTTCAATACAACTTGAAGTATTATCGGCTGACATGTGTTACAAATATGTATGAAGAAGAAAGGACAAATATACAAAGCTCAGGAAAATGTAAGTTTAAATACCATGGTTGTTCATTTCATTATTAAACAGCAGGTACTTTGCAGGAAAATGTTTGAATCTCCCTTGTGTTATTCAACCATTAGTGTCAATAATGTAATTCACTCACTCTGATGGACTAAATCTTTGTCAGTTTCCTGAATTTTTGTCAGAAATAGAAGCTGAATATTCTGACTTGGCCTACTAACAGCAGTTCATTAGCTTAGCAGTGCTCTTTTTAAAAGTTATTTTAAAGCTCAGGGCTGAGACTGAAAATTTTCTGAATGAGAAGATTCACCCTCAACCACTATTATTGAACGCTGAATGTTTTTTGAAATTAGCTTCTACTTTAGACTTGATAATGTTACTTAATGCACTTAACCTAAAATTACTAGGTAAGACTCTGCTTATATGTGAAATTTATACTGCAGTAAATTCATTTCAATGACAACTAACATTGTTGGAATCACATGTAATGTGAAGTTACTTTAATCACTTCCTGTGCTGTAAAAAGTTAAATCAAAAATGAGGATTTGCATTCCCACACAAATTTGCAGTGGCTGTATTTTCTGAGCTCAAATTACAGTCACAGTGGCATTTTTTGGACCTTGATGCAAAGTGCAAAGGAAATTTCTATATTTCAACATTCATTTGTGCATTTGAGGAACTTCCACCTAAATTTTAATTGGAAGTGATTACTTTGCAACATAATGACATGCTAAAATGCAAATATTAAGAGAAGAATCTAACTGAATTCTCTAAGTGCCTTCAAAGAGATGAATATGCTCAATTAAAATCAGTTGCTTGTGGATTGATATCAGTATTTGGCAGTACTTATCTGTGTTTTTTTTTTTTTAGAGATGAACTACACAAACTCTCATTACAGATAAACATTAACAGATGAAAATTTGCAATTTTATTTATTTATTTATTTACTTAAGACAGAGGAAAAGGGAGGGAGAAAGAGAGGGAGAGAAACATCAATATGTGGTTGTCTCTCCCACCCCCCACACTGGGGACCTGGCCCAAAACTCAGGCATGTGCCCTGACTGGGAATTGAACCAGCGACATTCTCGTTCACAGGCCAGTGCTCAATACACTGAGCCATACCAGCCAGGGCTGCAATTTACCTTTTTAAAAAATTATTTAAGGCCTTTATTAATAGGTACATGCATTTGATTTTAAAAAATCAAGTTGTAAACTTTTATTACAAAGTAAAAATGAGATTCTTAAAAATACCAAATTAATCATATATGAAACAATTTTAAAACCTTTAAAGGTGTATTGAGATCATAGCTGATTTTGATGATAGGGAACACTCGCTTTGAACCCTAGTTAAGTGAAATGTTATCCCTCCATCAAAGAATGCCATTCTTCTCATTAGTAGACCTGTATTATGATATATATATATATTTGATTATTATATTTTGAATTTCATCAATAAATATTTGTGGAAATGTGTTTTCTCTCTTATTATACTAGTACCTACCCAATGTTCTTGACTTTACCTCTTGGCCCTAAAAGCCTAAAACATTTATTCTCTATCCCTTTACAGGAAAAGTTTAACCACTTCTGCACTAGACTAAGCCACATGAATGGGTGAGACTATTTATAATTGATGACTACAGTAGAAGATCAATAAATACTGAATAACATAGACTCATAGGGATGACATTGGACTAAGACCTAGGAGTAAACACTGTGATTCTTTAAGACATGCATTGATATGTCTTTTATACTTTATTTAACTCATGTTTGTTTGAGGGCTAGCAGATCATTTTAAGCTCCCATCCGTTTACATCTTCTGTATCTTGAACACAAAACTTCTTCCAGCCAACGGGTTAATTTTCTAGTAGTAAGCTCCTGCTATCTTCAGTAAATTCTCTTAAAAATCCACTATTTTGGTGTCATCACTTGGATTATTGAAGGCATTCAAAGTAAACTGTCTCAATGTCCTTATTCTGGATGGCTCCAGGATCCTGTCCTCCACAAAAAGCATTCTGAGAGAGTTTCTGGGTTGGGGAAAGGAAAGACGGAAGACGTTCCCTTATACCTGTGGCAAACAATATCATTAAGATGTGTCTGCTTGCAAATCATTTATATGACTAGGGTCTAGTATCCAAGATATATAACAACTTATGCAATTCAACAACCAAATGAGAAATAACCCAATTAAAAATGGGCAAAGGATTTGAGTAGACATTTCTTCAAAGAAGATATATAAATGATAAATACACATAAAAAGTACTCAACATCACTAGGCATCGGGGAAGGGAAATCAAAACCACAATGAGCTACCACTTCACATGCACTAGGATGGCCATGATCAGAAAGACAGACACAAATAATTATTGGTGAAGAAGTGAAGAAATCAGAAGCCCCCCCATAGACAGATTCCTGGTAGGCATAATAAAGCTACTTTGGAAAACACTCTTGGCAGTTCCTCAAAAAGTTAAACATCGAGTTACTGTATGACCCAGCGATTCCACTCCTAAGTATATACCAAAGAGAACTAAAAACATATGTTCTTACAAAAACTTGTACACCAATGTTCATAGTAGCATCAGTCATACACAAAAACTAGCAACAGTGCAAATGTCCATCGACTGATGAATGAATAAACAAAATGTGGTATATTCATACAACAAGATATTATTCAGCTATAAAAAGGAATGAAATTCCATTTTATTGATTCATTACTACTTTTTACTGAAAACATTACAGTATATTAAGTGAAAGAAGCCAGACTCCAACAGCCACATATTGTATTATTTCATTCATATGAAATGTCCACAAGAAGCAAACCCACAGAGACTGAAAGTAAATGAGAGGTTGCCAGGATCCGGGAAAGAGGTGGGGAGTGACTGCTAATCAAATGGGATTTCTTTTTGGGATGATGAAAATATTCTGAAATTAGATAGCAGTGGGTTGTACAACTTTGTGAACATACTAAAAAAAAAAAACCACTGAATCATACACTTTATATTTTATAGTATGTGAATTATATGTCAGCTTTAAAAAGATGTCTCAACTTCATTAGGTACACATCCTGAATACAGCCATTAAAATCACAGAGGGATACCTAAAATCTGTATTATGCCTATTGTGTAAATATAGTTCTTTATTTTATCTGATTTTATATATAAATATATAGGCATATACATACGCATACGTGGGAAGAAATAGAAATAATTTAAATAACGTTAACGGTGTCCCAAGTAAAGCCGTTACAGTTAACGGCCAAGGCAAAGGAGGTTCTGGGAGGCTCTGGACGCCCCCCGAACTTATTAGCCTAATGAGACAGCCCGAAGTCCACGTGACAGCTACTGACAGCAGCTTAGCCAGTACTGTAGAGGATAGGTTCGACGCACATCTTTGACGTCATTTCTGCGCGACCCTTAGTTTTGGCGTTTTCTGGGTGTCACCTGTGAACCATGCCTAAAGTTGTGTCCCGGTCAGTTGTCTGCTCCGACACTCGGGACCGGGAGGAATATGACGACGGCGAGAAGCCCCTCCACGTCTACTACTGTTTGTGCGGCCAGATGGTTCTCGTGCTGGGTATGTAGTGGGGGAGCTGGCGGGCGGCCCGGGGCGCTGCAAGGAGCGAAACTTCCGGTTCTCGAGTGCAGTTTTTCTCAGGCTGCGTGATCTGGGAACCACGTCTATCTGAAGATTAGTGGACTTTCTCTCTGCATCAACATCCTCCCTACACATCCGTTAACCTTGTAACTCTATATCCAGACTCGCTCCCCCCCCCCCGCAAAACTAATTTCTCCTTCAGAAACAATACACCTCATTTCTCCCTCCTCTCACTCCGCTTGTAGATACAGTAGTAGCTCTTATCGTCAATGAAAATAAAATCCTTCCTTGATCCTACATTCTCCTCCAACTATAGCCCCATTTCTTTGCTTTTTTAATAATAGCAAACTTCTAAAAAGGATTGCCTGTATTGGCTGTTTCTGCATCCTCACTTCCCACTTGACCTCACTTCAAACAGGCCTTCCTTCCCACCTCGCCATCTAAACCACGTTTGTCAAGGTTAATAACTGAACATATTACCAGTTCCAGTGGTCAGTGGTCATTTTAGTCCCCATCTCAGTGGCATTTGACAGAGATGAGCACTCCATCCTTCTTGCAACACTTTTTTCCTTTGCTTCCATGACTCCTCACTCTCCTGATTTTCTTCCTACCTCGGTTTTGCCCCTTCTCAGTGTCTGGTTCCTTTTTCTGTCTCAAACTTAGGCCTTGCAAGGCCCCAGGACTCAGTCCTGTCACCTGTTCTCAATCTGTACTCACTCCCTAAGTGATCTCAACCATTCCCAAGCTTTAAATACCATTCTACAGGGTGTGTGTAACAGAGCTGGGACCAAAATCCAGGTCTCCTGGCACCAAGTCACTTTTAGTTGGAAAGTTCAATGATAGGTTTCAGTAAGCATAGTTATTATAGTAAAAATTATGGTGCTAGGCCCTCCACCCCCCAAAACTTCTGATTGCCTCAGGGTATATTTCAGTGACTCTAATAACCAAATCTTTCTCCATTACTTCAGACTGTCAGTTAGAGAAATTGCCCATGAGGCCCCGGGATCGGTCTCGGGTGATTGATGCTGCCAAACATGCCCACAAGTTCTGTAACACAGAAGATGAGGAGACTACGTATCTTCGCAGGTAAGAGGTTGATGTTCTCTGTATGGGATTTTCTTATTGTGCTTGGGCCTAGTTCTGAGACTCTAAATACCCTATTTAGTGTCAAAAAGGTTATCCATTTGGGCCCAAAACATTGATATTTGTGGTAGATCTCTAACTTCTATTAATGCAGCAGTATCTTTATTGTGTTTTGTTGAAATGGTGCTGAGATGTGATTCTATTGCCATTTGAGAGCTGTAATTTGGGGGATTTTTTTGCAAGTAGAATGAGATCATTCAACCTGTCATGTCTTGGAGCATGCTGTGTACAGGCACTGGTTTAGGGACTGCATCTGTGAAGATGAATAAAGTGCCACCCTTACCATTAAAGAGCACATGGCTCAGTGAGGGAACAGGCTACCTTTAATGATATGATGAAATACTGGTGTGCTGAACAGAAGGCTATGGGAAAGCAGATAGGAGTGGCTCACCCTGCCTGAATGGTGGTCAGGAAAAGTAGAAATAGATGGTGGCTTTGTGTTTGGCCTTGAACTAGGATTTCACAAAATAGATAAGGGGAATGAGAAGCATTCCAGATGGAGGGAATATGGAAACATTAAATGCATCAAATATGTGTGCTTTGGAAATTTGAGTAGCTTTTTTTTTTTTTGGCTAGAGCCCAGGGCACCTGCCAGAAGGGGTGCATAGCTCCTGGGGTGAGGACGATAAAATGCTGAAGTGGGCCAGTTTGGATCTGTAGGCAATAACCATGTCCTTTTTTAAAGCAGAGAAGTGATATGGGTAGATCTCTTGTAGATTTGGGAGTCCTTGGTATATGTGGAGAATTGAAGCCTGGGAAGGGATAAAATTATATAGAAAGATTGTGGAGGGAAAAAAAAGAGAGGATTGAAGATACAATCCTGGGAAGCGCTCACATTTTAAAAGCAGACAAAATAACTGGAACAGAACCAGCAGAACCTGGTGGTGTGGAAAACAGGAGAGGACAGAGTTTCAAGAAGTGCGTGTGGGGATGGGGGTGGCCATCAACAGGTGCGGGATGCCAGAGAGAGGTCAATTCTAGGGAATTAAAAAGTCCATCTGTCCATCCATCCATTCATTCATCAAATATTTCATTTATTGATCTCCTACCTACCAAGTGCCAGGTACTGCCCTAGAAACCTGGGATATCCTAGTAGATTAGTTTGCTAAACTGGGTGGCTTAAAACAACAGAAATTAATTGTTTCACAGTTCTGGTGGCTAGAAGTCTGAAATTAAGGTGTCAGCAGAGCCATGCTCACTCTCTGAACATTCTAGGGCAGAATCCTTCCTTGCCCCTTCCTAGCTTCTGGTGTTTGCTAGCCATCCTTGGCATTTCTTGGCTTGTAGATACATCACCGTGATGTCCGTCTGCGTCATCATATGGACTTCCCTCTGTGTCTCTGTCTCTGTGTTTCTTCTCTTCTCCTAAGGACACCAGTCATATCGGATTAGGACACATTCTACTCATCTGCATGACCTCATCTTAATTAATTACATCTTCAACAACCCTCTTTTCAAATGGGGCCACATCCTGAGGTTCCTGGAAGGACATTCCTTTTTAAAGGGTCACTATCCAACCCAGTACAACCAGTAAACAAGCAAAGGACCCTGCCCTTATGGAGCTTATATTCTAATGTTGAACTAGAAAAAAACTATAGGTTGGCATCTATCGATGTTTATTTAAGAAACCAAACTGATATCAGCCCACACAATTGAAAAAGTTATAAACCACTGCTGGGTGACATTCAGTAGGGACTCAAGCATCAAGCACCAGTGAGACAACTGGGCTTCCAGAATTGTGCAGTTGAAGATGATTTTGGTTATATACCAGATACACCCAGGGGCACAAATTATAATGAAACTTAAGATATTCACAGGCAATATCAGAGGAACACTTCATTATGGTGCATAGATAGGTTTATAAATGACATGCCCTATCTAAAGCTAATTCCTTCACTTGTGCTTTTTCTCCCTCTATTAATCTTTATTTAGGTTTCTAATTCTGAAAATAATTAACTGACTATCTTTAGGATCAGTAAATTATTAATTACATATTTATATAGCATATTACATATGTTATATATTATATATACTACTATATAATAGTAGTATATATTATATATATTGAAAGAATATATATTAGTTAGTACAGAAAGTAATCTACAATTGCAACTAGGCCACAGATTCCTATGACACTATAAAGCAGATATGCCCAGTTCTAGGCCAGAAAATCGTGTGGTCCTAGGCTGAAGTACAAACCCTGAAATCCAGTCAGCCTGATTCTGGAAGTGAGCCAGCTTCAGGCCCAGCTTTAGTGTTGGCTACTTCCCACGCCTGAGCTTTTTTGGCCAAGTGACTCTGTTGAGCCATAGAGTTCTTAGAGTTTACCGACAAGGCATGCATGGTCAATTCCCCCCCTGGTTGATAGACTGCCTGCTCTAATCATGACTAGTCTAGTGTGCTCCCCAGCTGGCCAGGGTGGAATTTCAGCCTGCTCCTTACCCTTCTTCTGCAGCCTGCTGAGTGTGGGAGCACCAGTTACTGAAAATACAGCAGTCTGCCCAGCACAGGTCCCGGAACCCATCACTTTCCACCTCCAAGTCTCTCCATTCCAAAGTACCTCTTCTTTGCCTTGGCCAGTGTGGCTCAGTTGGTTGGGCCTTGTTCTGCAAAGGGAAAGGTCACTGGTTCGATTCCTGTTCAGGGCACAAATCTGGGTTGCAGGTTGGGTCAGGGTGCGTGCGAGAGGCAGCCATTCAATGTTTCTCTCTTGCACTGACGTTTCTCTCCCTCTCTCCCTCCCTTCCCCTCTCTCTAAAATAAAGAAATAATTTTTTAAAAAGTACCTCTTCTTTGACACTGTTGTTCCCTAGTCCTCTCTTTTCCTCATTTACCACTCCACCAGGTGCAAATCAGTGGGTGAGTTTCTGTCTGTGTC
Organism: Carollia perspicillata; assembly: GCA_004027735.1. Classification (NCBI taxonomy): domain Eukaryota; kingdom Metazoa; phylum Chordata; class Mammalia; order Chiroptera; family Phyllostomidae; genus Carollia; species Carollia perspicillata. The sequence goes on along the minus strand of PVKM010002564.1, from coordinate 17,181 downwards.
TTTGTCACCCATGCCCCTCCCTTGATGCTTTCTCCTTCCTTGATTTCTGTGAACTTGCTCTTGTGATTCCCCTTATACTTCTTTGGCTGTCTCAATCTTCTGGATTTTTTCTGCCTGCCTGTTAAATGTTGGTCTTCTCCAGGGCTCTGGCCTTGATTTTTTTTTTTTCTGTCTTTCTCTCCCTTTATACTGTCTTTGGACATTCTCACCGCCTTTCATGGCGTCAGTTGCACTTACATGCTGATGACTCACAAAATCTAGATCTGCCTATGTTTTTCTCCTGTGCCTCAAACTGTATATCTAACTGCCTACTCTACCTCCTCACCTGATGTTCTACCTCAGATCCATTATAACGAAGGTCAGACTCATCATTTCTCTGAAGCGGAAAGAAAATACTGCAGATTGGTTCACTCAGCTCCACTCCAGATCTTCTCTCATACCTTCCTATACGCTAGTGTCTATAAAGTCAGGGTACATATTCCAGTCTACCCCCCCCAAAAAAAAAAACTCTTAAGATTCTCAATGTGACTTAGCTTTTGCCAAGTAAAAGGGACAGAAGTAGAAGTTGTTGGGTGAGGCTTACAAGGAAAATCTTTTTTACTCTTCTTATTTCTTCCTGCTTTTTGGAAAACCGGCTTGCTAATTGGAGCACCAGCAGCCATTTAGGACTGGGAAGGAAAAGCCACAAGAATCGCAGAGCTTTTGCCATGCTATTCTGGGGTCTGGACCCCTGCCAGGACCAGGCTTCTTTCACATGAGAACAAACTGTTGTGTTGAAGCCACTGCAGTCAGGTCTCTGGAACTATCAGCCCCACACAATTCCTTCTTTTTCCTCCTCCTGTGATGACACCGCCTTTCATGCAGTGGCCTGAGGCAGAAGTCTGGGAGCCTGTCCTGTGTTCCTCTCACTCACCCCCGCACTGCTGCGGTCCCCTGCACACACCCACTCTCCGTGTACTGTCAGTTCTACCTTTTGATCTCTTGCGGCTGCTGCCTCCTGTCCACCCCTGCTATGCTACCATCATTCCGGTCCCCATCATTGCTTGGTTGGGCTGTCGAAGTGGCCTTTTTACCTGGTCTTTTGTCTTTAGTTTTACCCTCTTTCTGCCCGAATGCTCTCAAATGCCCATCACGCCGATCTCCTGCTTCAGATCTTTTAGTGACTCTTCATGACCCACAGTGGTTGCCTCTCAAATATTTTTAGACATTGAATCCTTTCTTCAAATGAAATTCCTACCCAAAAGTGTAAATAAGCAGGAAGCCACTCTGACTGGAGAAGATTTCAGCCCAACCCATTAAGGACTCCTTCCCTTCCCCTATCCAATTTCATTTAGGGATCCTTGCAGAGCACGACTTAAAAAAAATCCTGCTTAGCAGGATAAAATCTAAGCCTGAAGGCTCTCTCTATGATCTGGCTTTGGCCTGCCTCTTTGTCCTTATTTTCTGGGATGTGCTTGAATTTTTTTTTAAACAACCGAAAAACATTTGTCATCTCATACAGTGTCCGTGAGTCAGGAATTCAGGAGCAGCTTAGATGGGCAGTTCAGGTCTCTCATGAGGCTGTGGTTGAGAGATTGACGATGGGTGCAGTCATTTGAAGTTTTCATTGGTGCTGGAGTTTCCACTTCCATGGTGGCTCCCTGGCATGATTGGCAGCTGAGTGCTAACATTGGGGAAAAGCCTCAGTTCCTCACCACAGGGATCTTCCAGAGGGCAGCTTGAGTATCCTCGTGACACAGCAGCTGGCTTCCCACAGTGTGAGTAATTTAAGTGAGAGCAAGGCAGAAACTGCAGTGTCTTTTATGTCTAAAACTCAGAACTCAGACACTATTAATTTTGCAGTGTCCTATTTGGTTCACACATCAGCCCTATTCATTGTGGGAAGAGACTACAAGGGTAGCGATACCAGGGTGCAAAGGTCATTGGGGACCAATCTAGAGGTTGTCTACCACAACCAGGAAGAACATTTCATTTTGTTTTCAGCCTTTCCTATTGCACATATTCCTAGTGATTAAAGGTAGGAAAGACAACCAAGATCAATTAGTTTAAATATTTGGCTCATTAACCACTTTTTAATAATCATAGCATTTAAAAGCCTTGTCTCATTTACATCAGAGCCTCAATATATATCAAAAAGATGATTTTTTTGAGAGGAAGAACCCTGCCTTATACTCGATCAATTTTTATGAATTTGACAAAATCCCATTTTTCATAGGTATTTGAAGATTAACTCATTGGGAAATGTACAGCCCTCTTTGATATTCCTGTGCTTTGAAAGCTCCAGCTTACAAGATTGTCTGCCTTTAGGGTTCTAGAAATCAGTTGCATGGTGACTCTTTTCCTTCAGGTTGTGGTTGAATTTAGAATGCCAGTGGGAACCAGACGGGGGACACAAGATGAAAGATATTGCTAGTGCCCTAGTCCAGCGATGTTAGCAAATGGGAGCACACTCGACATAAGTAATACTTGTCAGCGGAGGGGCAAAATATTAAAGATGGTGGGGGACCACCAGCATTGGGGTTGCACCCCAAGCAGCACCACTGTATCTCTTCTCATTCTGTGGGTTGCCTTTTCACATTCTCCATGGGATTCCTGGAAACACAAACGTTTTTTTCGTTTTAATCAGGTCCCATTTATCAGTTCTACCATTGCTTGTGTTTTATTTAGATTTTGTTTCTTTCCCAGCGAGTTTTGGTAGTTTGTGTCATCCTATTCTTCTAGGATTTGTTCATTTCATCTCGGTTATCTAATCAGTTGGTGTACAGTTGTTCACACTGTAATCTTAAAATCTTTTTGTCTGTGAGGTATGTAGTACTCCTTTCACCTTTTTTAAGGGCTAGTAACAGACTGTAATTCTCTGAATATTTTGTGCTGTTTTGCCTACGTACATAGTATTCCCTCTGCCTAAAATACCATTTTCTATCTGGGCTGGCAGCTTGCACATCACCTCCTCAGGAAGCCTTCCATGCTTGCTTCGGACAGATTGCCAGCTCCAACCTCTGTGTCCCCATTACATTGCATGTGTTCCTCTATTTAAGAACTTCCGTGATTATATTTTTCCTCACTAACCTAAATTCCTAAAATAATTAATTCAGCCATTATTTACTGCATGTCTATTTTGTTTCCAGTACTTTGTTCTGCTCTGGGGATAGAGCAGTGAGATAGACAGGCCGGGTCTCCACTGATTTCTTTATCTCCTCTTTATCTCATGGACCTTACAATGTAATGGGATGATGGAAAGATAAAATAATTATGATTATGAAAGGTCATATGAATGAAACATACCTAGAATCACATGAAAACCCCTTAGAAAAGGTGGTCAGGGAAAGCCTCTATGAGTAGGTGATATCTGAACTGAGACCAAAAAAGACAAGAATGGGACAGCTGTAGTGAATGGTAAGAAGAGCACTCCAGGCAGAGAGAAGGGCATGTGTGAAAGGTCAGATGTGGGAAAGCACTTGTTGGTTTAAAGAACAAAAGGAAGACTTACGTGGCTAGTGCAATAGTAAGAGAGACAGGGAATGTATGAGATGAGGCAGGGGCCTGATTATGGGCTCAGTTGCTGCCTGCTAGGCCATGGTAAGGAGTTTGGATTTTATTCTGGGTGTCTTGGGAAGTCACTCTCTAATTTTTTTTTAAATCCTCACCCAAGGATATGTTTCTTGATTTAAGAGAAAGAGGGGAAGGGAGAGAGACAGAGAGAAACATCAATGTGAGAGAGAAACATTGATCAGTTGCCTCCCACACCTGCCCCGACCAGCCCACAACCTAGGTATGTGCCCTGACTGGAATCAAACCCGTGACCTTTTGGTATATGGAACGATGCTCCAACCAACTGAGCCACCTGACCAGGGCGGGGAAGCCACTCTTGACTTTATTTACAGAATGATTTGGAGTGAGACAGTAGTGGAAGCAGATTCTAGAATAAACAGTCAGAAATTTTATTTTAGATATGAATTTAGAGTTGGGAAGGCCTAACTGTCTGTCTGTCTATCTCTCTGTCTCTTGTCACTCACACACACACACACACACACACACACACACACACACACACATACACACACTATTTCTTTGATCACACAAAAATCTAAAATTTCCACATGGGGGAAAAAAATCAAAGACAAATACAAACTGGGGAAGAAATGTTTGCAAGGCCCCTTAACATTTGCAGGTCTCCTTAACATATAATAAAAAGACGACTCAATAGACAAAGGGTAGGAACTGACAGTTCACCCCCCAAAAACGAAAATACAAATGTCTATTAAGTATATGAAAAGATGCCTAGCTTCATTCTTTTAAAACAAAGAATTACAAGTTATGAGATCGCGTTTTTCACATGCCAGATTGGCAGTAGTGTACTTTAATAACATACTGTGTTGACTGTGGGGAAACAGGAAGTCTCACATTGGCGATGGGAGTGTGAATGGTTCAGCTTCTCTAGAGAGTAATTTGGCAGTGTCTATCAGAATTTAAAGTGGATACACTTCTAGGAATTTATCCAACCAGTAAAAGACATTTGTTGTTTGCTTCATCCATACAAAGGAATATAGTACAGACCTTGTAAAGAATGAAGCAGTTCTTTATCAATGATGGGGAAGGATCACATGTATGTTTTTTAGGCAAGATACATTTTTAAAGATTTTATTTACTTTTAGAGAAAGGGGAAGAGAGGGAGAGAAACATCAATGTGTGGTTGCCTCTCATGCGCCCAGCCCGCAACCCAGGCATGTGCCCTGTCTGGGAACCAAACCGGCAACCCTTGGGTTCACAGGCTGGCAGTCAATCCGCTGAGCCACACTAGCCAGGGCCCAAGATACATCTTTAACTGAACAAAGAGGTAGAGGATAGTATAAGGTATGCTACACTTGTCTAAAAAGGAAGAGAAAACTATTTTCTCTATGTGTCAATGAGGATTCTTTGTGTGTATCATCCACTATCTCTGAGAGCAACAGAAGAAACCAGAAACAGTATTTGCTTCTGGGGAATAAAACTGGGTGGGTGGAGGATGGGTGGGGAGGAGATTTACTTCTCATTTTATACTCTGTATAGACCATGTGCACATATTGTCTACTAAAAAACTTTAACAGCCCTGGCTACTCTGGCTCAGTGGATTGAGCGCCGGCCTGCAAACCAAAGGGTCGCTGGTTCAATTCCCAGTCAGGGCACATGCCTGGGTTGTGGGCCAGGTCCCCAGTGGGGGCCATGCAAGAGGCAACTGATCCATTCTATCATGCATTGATCCATTCTGTCGCAAATGGACCCATTTGGTCACACATCATTTCTCTCTTTCTCTTTCTCCATCCCCCTCTCTCTAAAAATAAATAAATATTTTTTTAAAATTTTAAACAAATGTGTGGGGGGAGTGAGGAGACCAGTCAGAAAGCTGTGACCATAGTCCAGGGAACAGATACTGGTGGTCTGGGCTGAGATGGTGGAAGAAAGATGGAGAACACATTGGTTTAAGATTTTTTTTTAAATTTGCAGATAAAAGCCACAGGATTTGCGCATGCAGGGGTGTGGGAGATCAGGGAAAGTGCAGAATCAAGGATAAGTCCCAGGTTTCTGTTAAGTAACTGGATGGGTGGCAGAGTTGGTTATCTAAGGCAGCGTTCTGTGAGCTGTTGCATCTGACAGCCTGGGCTTGAATTCAACCTATTCTGGTTCCTGATGGTGTGACCTTGGGCAAATCATGTAATTGCTTTGCGCTTAGGAGCCCTCATCTGTAAAGTGGGAGTGATGATGTGACCTGCCTCACAGGGTTATTGTAATGATTAACTGAGTTAATACATGTACACTTTAGAACAGTTCCTGGCACATAGTAAAAGCTATATAATCAGTTACCTCTATTGTTGTTGTTATTGTTACTGCAACTAAGGTGGCTGCTAGGACTATAATACTGCGCCTCCTCTTCCTCTGTCAGGGAGATGCCTGACCCCTATTAGGGGCTTAGTCAGTGTTTGTGAGAGGAAAGGATGCTTTAAAATTAACACATGTTTGATAAGCAGTTGATCTAGGAAATGACAAATTTTGAAAGACTCTTTTAGCACTTGAAGAGATGAAATAGTGGTGTTAGTAGGTTATGAGATTTGCTCATATCTTTTTGCTTTAACTTCCATTGTTTTGTGTGCAGGCCTGAAGGCATTGAACGACAGTACAGGAAGAAGTGTGCAAAGTAAGTACGAACAGTGTGGGTTTCTCTGAGTGTAAGCAACTAGAGGCAAGAATGTGTTAGGAATAGAATTGTTTGGATACAGTTCTCTATTGTATCTTTTCTTTTAAGATTTTATTTATTTATTTTTAGACGGAGGGGAGGAGAGGGAAAGAAACATCAATGTGTGAGAGAAACATCAATCAGCTGTCTCTCGCATGCCCCCTACTGGGGACCTGGCCTGTAACCCAGGTACATGCCCTGACTGGGAATCAAACTGGTGACCCTTTGGTTCTCAGGCTGGTGCTCAAGTCACTGAGCCACACCAGCCAGGGCCTTTGTTGGATCTTTATCCTTATAATGGCTACACAAATTACAATATGCTTCTAGAAGAGACAAGTCAAAGTCACATCTCTGACCAGCTGGCCACAAAAATAGGATTTTAAATATAGTATTAGTTTTGGAAGGTGAGGTGTAATTTGTACGAAACTAAATTTGCCCTTCTTTAGTGTACCATTTGATGGGTCTTGACAAAAGTGTGCAGTCACGTAACAGCACCACTACCGTGATCCAGACCATCCCCAGTACCCCATGAGCCCTTGGCGGTTACTCCCCTGCCTCACCCCCTCCCCTGGCAATCACCGATCTGCCGTCTGTTGACTATGGTTTTCCCTTTTCTAAAATTTTATGTAAATTCTACAAAATGTGCTTTGCTATATATTGTACAGTCTGTATCTGTTGCATCTGGTTTCTTTCACTTAGCATAATGCTTTTGGGATTCATCCAAGTGATTATGTATGTCAGTAATGTCTTCCTCTCTGTTGCTGAGCAGCATACTGTGTACCAGTTTGCGTCAGCATTCACTCGTTGAAGGCAGTTGAGTTGTTGATGGTTTTGGCTATTACAAATAGAGCTGCTATGAACATTCTAGTATAAATCTTGATGGGAACATGTGTTTTCTCTTGGAGTGGGGTTACTGGGTCATAAGGTAAATGTAACATAGTGTAATTGAATCTAGGCCCACTTACAAAGCCTGGAAGTGTATTTACTGCAATACATATACACATACATACATATACATACACACACATACATTATAACACATATATTACATACACACATTACTATATATATATAGTAATGTATATATATAATGTATATAGTAATGTATATAGTAATATATATATATATTGCATCCCAGCTTTAGATTAATAGAATATTAAACAATGGTAAGTTTAATCTTGTTTCAATAATTAACAGTTACATCTTGGCTCTCAGAAGACTCAGAGAAGGAGGAGTAAAGCAGGGAGAGGGCCAAGAAGGTATTTTTAGTTCATAGCCACACTGGATTCATTAAATTGGTTTTATCTGATCTTATGGGTCTCCCTCATTTAGCTGAAAAAGTATAATAAGAATGACCAGCCAAAGAAAGTAGGATGATTACTACAGGAATTGGTGTGCCAACCACTGCCGCGGAGCCTCTACACTCCCTCTTAGCACCGTGGAAACAAAACAAAATGAGACAAAACCCGCAGACTAGTCACCCAGACACCTGGGAAGAATGGCAGCAGTTTGACCAGGAAGCAATCAGTAGCAGGAGCCAGCGTTTACCAAATCTGTCTGATGGTAAGAATCACTTGAGATGCTGAGGAGAATAACAGAGACCAAGGCTACCTGCCTCTGCCCCAGATTTGCTAAATCAGGACCTTCTTGGGGGTGGGGCGAAGGCATCTGATCAGTAGTTTTAACAAGCACCCTCAGTGATTCTTACTGAGTAGTTTGGGGAGACACTGGAAAGAACACCTCGTTAGTTTATGCCATAAACAAAAATATTCCTGGAATCGCAGCACATTTTACAAATTGCCGTTTAGGGGATCTACATTCTGAGACTTCCCAGTGACTCCCTCTGCTGCTTCCCAGGTGTGGACTGCCGCTCTTCTATCAGTCCCAGCCGAAGAATGCTCCCGTGACCTTCATTGTGGATGGAGCAGTGGTCAAGTTTGGCCAGGGTTTTGGAAAAACGAATATATATACTCAGAAGCAAGAGCCTCCTAAGAAGGTAATTGTCATTGAAGGAGACAGACTGGTGAATATACCTACAGATGTATCCCTGAATTTTAAAATAAGATCACAGTGCACAAGAAACTGTCCTTTATGAATGAATACATTCTTTATTAAGAGAATGTGATTTTTGTGTAATAATGTGTTGGTTTTTTCTTTCCTCCAGCTTCCCTATGAGTAATGTTGGAAGCTGTATTTTTTGAAGATTTTATTCGTTTATTTTTAGAGAGAAGGGAAGGGAGGGACAAAGAGAGGAAGATAAACATCTATGTGGGGTTGCCTCTCACGCACCCCCTACTGGGAACCTGGCCTGCAACCCAGGCATGTGCCCTGACTGAGAATTGAACTGGTGACCCTTTGGTTTGCAGGCCAGCACTCAATGCACTGAGCCACACCCATCAGGGCGAAACTGTATGGTTTTTATTCACAGTTACTTCCTTTCAAATTTCTTCTTTTTCCAGTGCAAGCAATTTAAAATGGAATGAATCAGGCTAATTTTTAGATGTACTTTAAAAAACCTTAATGGAAAATGTTAGAACAACCTAAAGCAAATAAAAGTATTGGCACTTTTAGATAGGCCAGCCTATCCCAAAGAGGTGGCTGTCCACCCCCAACGGCTACCTTTCCCAGCACCCAGGCATGTATGCACCTGCTCGCTCGCACACACGGCTCACAGAGCCTCTTGCCGTGTCTAGACTGATTCCTCCTCTTCTGCAACTCCAGGTGATGATGACCAAACGGACTAAAGACATGGGCAAGTTCAGCTCTGTCACTGTGTCAACTATTGATGAAGAGGAAGAGGAGATTGAGGCTGTAAGTGCTTCTGCTCTCAAGGGAATTGAACTGGGAGGGGGTGGTGTGAAAGGAACAAGGCTCTAGAACGAGAGCATCCCAGCAGCAGGATGATCAGAGACTGCTTGTAAACCTTGCTCTGCCGGTAAGAAACTATGAGACTGGCTAGTTCCCGTGTCCCCAAATCGCAGGACCATCTGTAAAATGAGAACCAGGGAGTTTCGCTTCATCAGTGCTATTTTTGTCATACTGTGTTTTTGAGAGGTCTTAGGGGGCAAATCCCTCATCCCTCTTCAGTTTACATACTGTTAGGCTCAATGATCTCAGGCCCCTTCCAGTCTGGCTCTGATGGTTTATGAGTCTGCCCTTAGCAGTAGTAGCTATTATGTTTATGGTTCTTCAGTATAATAATGTTTACAGAGAGAGCTATTATCTGTTAGTTTTTAAACATTTTGTAAAGATTCTATTTATTTATTTTTAGAGAAGGAAAGAGAGGGAGAGAAACATCAATGTGTGGTTGCCTCTTGTGTGCCCCCTACCGGGGACCTGGCCTGCAACCCAGGCCTGTGCCCTGACTGGGAATGGAACCCATGATCCTTTGTGTCACAGTCCACACTCAGTCCACTGAGTCACACTGGCCAGGGCTGTTATCTGTAACTTTTAAAGTGATTTCAGTTGAAACCTGTCCTCTCCTGGATTACTGAAAAGCTTCAGAGTTGAAAGGGAACAGCCCTGCCGTTTCAGTAATAATTCCATAATTTGACTGGTACAAATTAGTACTGAAGGTCTCTGTTGTTACTCATTGGTGTGACTGCTGGTTTAAGGACACTTCTTTTTTCCCCTCAGAGGGAAGTTGCTGACTCGTATGCACAGAATGCCAAAGTGATTGAAAAACAGTTGGAGCGCAAAGGCATGAGCAAAAGGCGGCTGCAAGAACTGGTGAGTGGCATGGGGTGGCAAGGTGCTGGGCTGGACTGTTTGGATTTCTTGGTCTGAAAGACCCTCCAGTAGTCAGGGACATCTTTAGGACATCCGTCAGGGGTTACCAGTGTAGTCAGCTGCCAGGTGTTTAACCCTGGGCTGTGACTCTCGGTGTATCCTGCTCTGGAGTAGTTACCACAGGATCCAGGCCCGAAATGATGGTACTTGTTAGCCAGGCCTAACTAGAATGATATTTGAATCTGCTACTTTTGGTCAGGAGTTACAGATCAAGGTTTGTGGACTCTTTCCCAGGGTGTGATGGCACATGACCGTGCCCAGCACTGGGGCCGCTCGTTGCTCCTTAAAGCCCCGATTCCACCACCCGTACCTGCATTATTCATGGGCTTCTCATAGAGTGTGCACACTCATAGATGATGGTGTCTACACGTTTGTTTTCTTGATAATAGTTTACTTATGATATTTCTTTAAAATTAGACAGCACTTTGTTAGTGCCTATTAAAAGCTATACCAGTCTGCCCTAGTGACTGTGGAGGATTTTTCGGTGACAGGTGGCAGGTCTTGGGAGCCGCTTTACCTTGCCATAGTGGTCTAGAGCAGTGCTTATCAAACTTTCTGAGGTGAAGGTCAGTGCTTTATTATTTTTTTAAATTTCCAATTTGTAAGAGCAGATTTGTAATTTATCAAATGCAGTGAAATGGATTCGCCTCAGTTGTTTTTATTAAATTATTTTATTTTATTGTTGCTCTATCAAATGGCTGTAAAAGTCTCTAAATATTTACTGTCCATGTTTGTGTGGATCTTGCACGTACCAGTAACAAGCATGTCACGGGCCACGCAACTCTAAGTAGCGCTGTTCTAGAACAGTGTTTTTCTTCCTGTTGTGCCAATAATAAGATACTGGTACACCACGATATCGACTGATTCCCTCAGCCCTCTGGGAGTCGTGGGGCTGGGGGACGCCTGCGCTGACCACCGTTGACCGCAGCCTTGTGCGTCATCATTTTCTGTGTGCTGTACAAGCAGGAAGGTCAGAAAGCAGTTGGTAGAGATTCGTAAGGAGTGTAGAACCACTATTCTAGTTGGTACACTAAATGGGCATGGAGGGAGAATGTTTGGGCAGGTAGTGATAGAATAAAGAAGGAAAATAAGAATTTCATATCATGTATCATGACATATACCTTTTCTTCCTCCCCAGGCTGAACTGGAAGCCAAGAAGGCAAAAATGAAAGGGACTTTGATTGACAACCAGTTCAAATGATCAGGACCTTTCTCTGAACCCAGACTAGAGGCGAGCATGTAGACCAGACGGCAAAAGACCTAGTTCTTGACTGCGTGCACTGCTTCCTACCTTTGTGCCCCAGCAGAAGGCTTTATGTTGCTCCTACGTTCAGTGAGGTCTTTGAGTCCATCTGACCTGCTTTCTAGAGTTGGGTTTTTAAAACCTTTCTATATATGGCTCTTCTGTACCAGTTTTGTTGTTGTTGTTGTTCATTTGATATAAACATTCTTAGCTGTATGGGAACTCTATGAATAGATCAGTGCTTAACTATCTCTAGTTTTTAAAGTAGCTGGTCTTTAATAAAATGTTCAAAGATTTTTGAAAAAAAGGATTAAAAGTTGTCATAGAAAAAAAGTGGCATGTAATTAGATTTAAAAGTACAGCAAGTCAGATCCCTTGAGGTCTTGGCAGGTATCAGCTATGGTTTGAATCTCTTCTTTTTTTTTGTTAAAAAATGACTTTTTTTAAATCTTTTCTTTTCTTTTTTTTTAAATATTTTTATTTATTTATTTACTTTTAGAGAGAGGGGAATGGGAAGGAGAAAGAGTGGGAGAGAAACATCAATGTGTGGTTGCCTCTCGTGAGTCCCCTGCTGGGAACTGGCCTGCAACCCAGGCATATGCTCTGACTGGGAATCGAACCGCGATTGTTTGGTTCGCAGGCCTACGCTCAATCCACTGAGCTACACCAGCCAGGGCTGAATCTCTTCTTCTGTCACAGAAAATCCATAAAAAGCCAGAATCTGCATAAAGTTTCCTTTACTCCAAATATGAAAGCTGTAAGTGAGCCATCCCTTATCAGACTTTGCACGTAAAGAAGCAAAAGCCAGATTGCATGAGGGGTTAGGGTAGCTGAGATCTGAATGAAAATGGAATCTCAGTAAGCATCCCAAGGGAGCTATTATCCTGTCAGGTAGCTAGGAGTACTGCTTCTGTGTGTGCAGGCATGTGGGAGAAGTTAGAGTAAGAAATGATGCTGAGGTTGAGAACAGTATATGTTGGGTATTTTATTTCGCATTTGCTATTTGTGGAAGAGTCTTACAGATATAAATATTTAATATTACACTGCTTCAGTGATATCAATATGTAGTGTTTGTATCTGGATTTAATCTGTTCACCCATATTACAAGGTATCACCTGCATCTAGTCAGATCTCTGCAACTGAGTTGTCCTGTCCACCTCAATTCCTGTCCTCATTCTAAGAGATAATTAGGCGTCATGTGCCTAGTAACCAACCATAACCTCTGCACAGTTCCTTGACCTCAACTGCAAACAATGACCTTCACCCTCATGCCACTTTAGCCACAAACTGCCATGCCCACAGGCTGGATGTCATCTCAGACACCTCTGAAATCCAGTGCTCTGTTCTTTCCCCACAACCTCCTATCATTGCGACTCTGGTAGTCCCACCTCTACTAAAACTGTTTTGTTTTGTTTTGTTTCTAGATTTGAAGGGTAATTATCTTGATTATTTTATTAGTAGTAATAATCAAAAATAGTAGTACTAATGGTACTAATACTAGCTACTTTTTATCAAGTATTTACTATGTGTCAGGTGCCATGGAAAGCACTTTTATACGTATTACTTTAATTTAAACATGAAGATAATCTCATGAGAGAGGCTTAAGTATAGTAGCTCTCCTCCATATCTGTGGGGGACACATTCCAAGATCCCCAGTGTATGTCTGCACCACACACACACACAATCCAAGATCCCCAATGTATGTCTGCACTACACACACACACACACACAACACACACACACACACACACACATGCTATCCAAGATCCCCAGTGTATGTCTGCACTGCACACACACACACACTCACTATGTTTTTCCTGTGCATACATACACTGTATGGCCTCTATTGCTATATCCAAATTTCCATCATCACTACTCTTGTGTTTTGGGGCCATTGGTAAGTAAAAAAAATAAGGGTTACTTGAACATAAACAGTGTGATACCCTGACAGTTGATGTGATAACTGAGACAGCTACTAAGAGACTGATAGGTGAGGAGTATTTACAGTGTGGACAGACAAAGGGTCGGTTCACATCCCAGGCATAAGATTGCAGGGGACTGCTCAGCACAGCATGCAATGTACAACTTTTGAATTCTTTATTTATGGAATTTTCCATTTAATATTTTCAGACCAGGGTTGACCGTGGGTAACTGAAGCCACAGAAAGCAAAACCACAGATAAAGGCTGGGGAGGGGGAGGGCTACTGTACTATCCATCATTATAATGTTATAAATGTGTTCTTGGAGGCCCTGAGAGTTTGAGTTTCTCAAGTTCCCATAGCCAGCAAGTGATAAAGCCAGAAATCTGACTATGCAACTGTGCTGATCTACTTCTCATGTGGGATTTAAAATGTAAATATGTTATTGAGAACAGACTGTCGTTCATTTTGAGGAACCAAGTAAAGTGGAATGTAAAGACAATTGCAAGGAAACATGTGCTCTTCATTATGTTTTCTGCCTTCATATTGAAATCCTTATTAAAATAACATGATGTAGTTTCTCTATTGTGTTTATTTACTTGTATTTTGTAGTTTGGCAGCAATTACAGTGCTTAATGTTAGTATAAAGACTCATATTGAAATTTCAGTCTTATTCTATTTTTTGGTTTTTAAATGATCAACTGTGACAAAATAATAAAATGTTATAAAATGTTTCTACTGACATTTGGGAGTATAATTTTATTGTTTAAGAGAAATTGAGAAGCTTTGGAAAAACTCACTGGTGTCAACCACTAGCTGTGGACCACCTCCCTTTCTCAAGGAAAAATCTTCCCTTTTTTTCTGCTCTGACATTTTATTCTGCTTCTTCACCAGACTACTCCTCTTCTTTACTCAATTTTAATGAAGGACACTCCATTGCACTTGAGCTTTTAATATTCTATATTCCTCAAGGGAAATAAAAAATATCACTGATGGTGAACTAAACCTGTTTTCAAACTTCACTGAACCTTGATCCCCCTGTTTTCCCCAGCATTGCGATTCCATCACCATCTCCCTTTTAACCCAGGCTTATCCTGTGATTGATGATCTGAATCCTCCTCACCAGTACCTTTAAGTCTTCTTACCTTGATTTTTTCTCACTTAAAAAATCTTTGAATAATTTTAGATTTATAGAAAAGCTCCAAAGATAGTACAGCAAATTCCTGTATTATTCTTCACTCCAGTTCCCCTAACATTAACATCTTATATAGTGCTATGGTATACCCCCCTTCTGAATTCATATGTTGAAGCCATAACCCCCGCTCCCCCCACTGTAATGGTATTTGGAGATGGGTCTTTGCGAGTTGTTAGGTTTAGATATGATGAGGGTGGTACCCTCATGACGGGAATAGTGCCTTCATAAGAGGGCACTGTCTGTGTCTCCATCTTTCTCCTTCTCTGTCTCTATCTCTGTATGTCTGTATCTCTCTGTCTCTGTCTCTTTCAGCCTCTCTCAGCCTCTCTCTCTCTCTCTGTCTCTCTGTCTCTGTCTCTCTCTCTTTCAGAGGCGAGCTCTGCCCAAATCAGCCAGCACCTTAATCTTGGACTCCCCAGTATCCAGAACTGCAAGAAATAGATGTCTATTGTTTGAGCCACCCAGTCTTTGGTACTTTGTTATAGCAGCCCTAGCAGACTAATATATATATGGTGGGGCAAAAGTAGCTTTACAGTTGTTTATATGGAAAACAATACAGTAATAAACAGTAATACAAGAATAAACTGTTTTGTGTACTCACAGCTGTAAACCTACTTTTGCCTCACCCTGTAAAAAGCCATATTATACTGGGCAAAACAAAAAATGAACATTGGTACAATAACATTCAACTACAGACTTCCTTGGATTTCATCAGTTTATCTGCTATGTCTTCTTTCTGTTTCAGGATCCCATATTGCATTTAGCCGTCATGTCTCTTTAAGTCTTTTCTGATCTATGACAGTTTCCAAATAGGTGCGAGGTGATATTTTATGGTTTTGACACACATTTCTTTAACAATTAGTGACATTGAGCTATTTTTTATATATTTGTTTTCCATTTGTATATTTTCTTTGGAGAAATATCTGTTCAAATCCTTTACCCATTTTTAATTGGATTATTTGATTGTTTTATTGTGAACATATTTGCTAATTTTTGTATAACTTCTTCATGAAGAGTTTGTTGAGATCTTTTGCCTGTTTTTAAACTTTTTTTTTAATTGATGGGTTTTAAGAACTCTATACTCTGGTTATGGGTTTTATCAGATATGTGATTTGCAACATCTCCCAGTCTGTGGGTTGTCTTTTTTATTCTTTTAATAGTGTGATACCTTTTATGATGCCAGATTATGCAGATTTTCTTCTATCATATACTTTATCATTGGGTCTATGATTCACTTTTAATTAATTTTTGCAAAAGTTGTGAGGTATGTGTAAGGGTTCTTTTCTTGTATATAGATGTCCAGTTTTCCAGCAGTATTTGTTAAAAAGACTTTCTTTTCTCCATTCAGTTGCCTTTGTACCTTTGTCAAAAATCAGTTGACTGTATTTTGGGGCTTTTTCTTCTGTCCATTGTCTATCTTTGCACCAATACCACACTATCTTGATTTAATTATTATACTTTATAATAAGTCTTTTTAAAAAAGGTTTTATTTATTTTTAGAGAGAGGGGAAAGGAGAGAGAAAGAGAGGGAGAGAAACATTGATCAGTTATCTAATGCACTGCCACAGCCGGGGACCTGGCCCGTAACCCAGACTTGTGTCCTGACTGGGAATCAAACCAATGACCTGTCAGTTTGAGGAACGATGCCCAACCCAGTGAGCCATACCAGTCAGGGCTATAGTAAGTCTTGAAATGAGGTAGTATGAGTCTTCCCATTTTTTTCTTTTTAAGAATTTTTTGCTTATTTTAGTTCCTTTGACTTTCCATATACATTTTAGAATCAGCTTATCGGTATCTCCAAAATTCTTGCTGGAATCGATTGGAATTGTGTCAAATCTAAAGATCAAGTTGTAGAGAATTGATGTGTTAATAAAATTGTGTCTTCTAACCCACGAATACACTATACCCCCATTTATTTAGATCTTTGATTACTTTCATCAGTATCTTATAGTTTTCAATCTACAGATCCTGCAAATATTTTGTTTACATTTATACCTAAGTACTTCATTTTTTCTGCTGCTATTGTAAACCTTACCTTACCCCCTTTTTAAGCAAGGAAATAAACTCATGGTGTATTTGCAAACTCACTGGGCCTATTTTGATATGAACTCAAGCTGAAATTCCATCGATCTCCTGACCCCGTGCCCTAAGCTCCCAGTCTGACATATCGCACAGCGGCATTCTGATTCTCCAGAGCCACTGTCTGGGTAGTGCCCCTTTCTAGTTGACAGAACTCTGGATATTGACTGCAGGACCTTTGGGAGAAAGTTATAAAGAAATTTTATGTTACATACTGTGGCAGTGTCAAGGGGATGCATTATTTCTTGATTCAAAGGTCTCTAGGTAAACCAGTTTGGAATTGCAACAGGTTTGGGAAGTGGGTGAGAGGCAGCGATGCTTTGTTATAGTGACAGCGATTAGAGCAAGGTACACACAGGCCAGATCTTAAATCTTTTTTAAAAATATATTTTATTGATTATGCCATTACAATTCTCCCATTTCCCCCTTCATTCCCCTCCACCCTGCAAACCCCCTCCCACCCACACTCCCCCTCTTTAGTTCATGTCCATGTGTCATAAGTTCTTTAGCTTCTACATCTCCCACACTACTCTTGCCCTCCCCCTGTCTATTTTCTCCCCACTGTCTATGCTACTTATTCTCTGTACCTTCTCCCCACCTTCTCCTCCCACTCCCCTGTTGCAAACCTCCCACGTAATCACCATTTCTGTGGCTCTGCTCCTGATTTAGGTGTCCTCTTAGTCTGCTTTTGTTTTTGTTGTGGATGTTAATAACTGTAAGTTTGCTATCTTTTCTCTGTTCATAT